>CAUYON010106341.1:0-16935 GCA_963573935.1 Arctocebus calabarensis | reverse complement strand
CACCTGAGCTGGCAGGTTCGAATCCAGCCTGGGCCCGCCAAACAACAATGATGGCTGCAACCAAAAAATGGCCAGGCGTTGTGGCGGGTGCCTGCAGTCTCAGCTACGTGGGGGAGTGGAGGCAGGAGACTCGCTTGAGCCCAGGAATTGGAGGTTGCTGTGAGCTGTGATGCCACAGCACTCTATCCAGGGTGACAGCTTGAGGCTGTGTCTCAAAAAAATAAAATAAAAAATAAAAAACAACATCATTAATAATAAGACCAGAACTACATGTTGTTTACAAAGAGCACACTTTAAATATAAGGGCATAATTAGAATGAATGTAAAATTTACATAAAAGACACATTTCATTAAATCATAAAGTGGAGAATTTTTGTCAAATTTTTTCCTTCATTAACTTAGATCATAAAATTAGGTACTTTTCTTTTATTTTGTCAACTGGTAAGTCAAATTTATTAATTTTTTTAATGTTTGGTCAACCTTGATATCATGTAATAAACGCTACCTCTTTGTGATGCATTATTCTTTTTAAGTATCACTAAATTTAATACGTAAAAATCTTACTTAGGATTTTTGCTATGTTCTTTTGAAATACTAGCCTATAATTTTCCTTTTTAAAATAATAATCTTGTTATGCATTAATATCAGTGTTATGACAGCCTCATAAAATAAGTTGTTACGCATTCTCTCTTTCTCTGGTCTATGAAAGAATTTGTGTTGGTATTATTTTCTCCTTCAAATATTGGAATTTACCAGTAACACCAAGTAGGCATAAAGACTTGGTTATGAAAATGTTTTAAAGCCCACATATAATTCTTTAAAAGACATAAAAGAAATCATGGTTTCTGTATTTTATTTTTCTAGCTAAATACATTTGGTTTTATAAGGAATTTGTTTATACCCTCTATCTTATTATAAAATCTTATCATTTTAAAGTCTACAAGTACCTATGGATATCTCTTTTTCAACTGCTGATATTGATAATTTGTTCCCTTTCTTTTTCTTGCTCAGTCTTGCTAGTAGCTTTAGAGATTTCTATTATACGTGTGCTTTTTTTTTATTGCCTTCTGCTCTTACGATTTTCTCCCCTTTAAGTCTCTTGGCTTGATTTGCTGTCCTTTTGTAACTTCTGGAAATAAAAGTTTCACAGCACTTATTTTTAAACTTCATTTCTTTTCAAAAAAAATTTAAAGCTAGAAATTCATGTCTTTGCTTTAGCTGTCCCATAATTTTATACCATACTTTTATCATTACTCAGTTACCAATATCTTCTAATTTCCTGTATGATATCTTCTTGAACTAGGTTATTTAATTTCCCCAAAACTGGTAGAATTTCTAGTTATCTGTGTTATTTATTTCTAGTTTAATTCTACTGTGCTTACAGAATATACTTTAACCACAGAATTTTGTAATTTTTTAATTCTTTGATATTTTAAGAACTTGCTTTTAGCCCAGCAAATTATCAATTTTGAGAAACTTTCCTTGTATCCTTTAAAAGCATATGTATTCTGGAGTTGTCAAGTGTTTGTGTGTGTGTGCCAATTAGGCAAATTTTATTAATCTCTTGGTCAAACATACATCATTATTTTTTATCTGTTTGTACTATCAATTAATTACTGAAAGTGGCATATAAAAATTTCCAGCTATTATAATGGAGTTATCTACCCCTTTTAATTGTGAATATTTTTGCTGTCTATATTTTATGTTAGCAGGGGCACACAAATTGTTTTAAGGCAAGAAGAGAGTTTTTCTTGCTAAAAAATATAGGTGACTTCTCCCTTCTTCATTAATTAATTCCACTGGCATCAAATTTACCAAGTGACTTCCACTATCGTTTTCCAAATAACATGTGTTAAAGAAATGATTACTATATCCAGAATAAAAGCTAGACTGGCTAAGCTTCTTTTTAAACACTGACAAAAGAGAATACTAAGAAATAATTAAATCTTTACTATTTAACCTGCTCCAATTTTTACAATAGACAACGGTAACAAGAAAGAAAGGGAAAGATGGGCAGGCAACGTTTGTGAAGACCTTTTAATCTAGCCTTCTCCTTTTATAACTTAAGCCTAGAAAGGTTAAATAATTTGCTCAGTATCAAAGAGCCAGCTACCAGCAAAAAAATGGGACAAGAACCTGAGTCCACTATTACCCGCTTCAGCTCTCTTCTACAGTAGAAGCCTTACACAGCCTCAATGGGAAACAAGTTTCACAAATGTTTCTAACAGAAGTTCTTCAAAATGCTGAGTGTCTGAGAAATATTTAAATACTTTCATTTCTGTATTTTCTAATTTCATCAAGGTGAATGTCTGTGACAAATCCACATCATGGTGAGAGTCTAAAACGTCTGTAGCTAGCTGTCACAGAAAGTCCTTTTGACAATAAATGAAGTAGAAAGAATGAAGCCCACTGAATAAAATAGTGTTTGAACATTGCATACACCTCCCAGATACTAGGAACACCAAACGGTCTCTTCATTGTCTTTCTGGACATAAAGCAATCAATGGGAGGCAGTCATCTGGCCTTCCTTCACACTGGTTCTGGCAGGGAGGGTAAGGCTTCTGCTGTCTTGTGCTTCCTTCCTCCTCTCCCTTCTTTACAGCAATGTTCAGAGGTCAGGCCTTCTGATTTAGCCAACTCTTGAGTTTTAGCAGAAAATGAAATAATAAATGAAGGCAATGTCGGGGTTTCATGTTGTTGTTTCCTTAACACTATTTCCCTGTGGCTGATTCAATTAAATCTTTTTTTTTTTTTTTTTTTTTACATTTTTAAAATATTCTCTTCATTCAATTATAAAACTCAAAAGTCTCTGCTTTGATACAGGATCAATTTGAATCTTTCAAAACAATTTACTTAGGGAGGTGCCTGTGACTCAAAGGAGTAGGGCACTGGCCCCATATGCCGGAAGTGGTGGGTTCAAGCCCAGCCCCAGCCAAAACTTGCCCCCCAAAATTTACATAATAGTTTAAAATTAACACAGACAAACTGTATTTAAATACATTTAATTAACAAAGGTTTGATGTTCAATAATCTTTCTTCTGATACAGCACATATCACTGTAAGCAGGTGTTGGTAATGAACAAGGAGAAAGTCAGAATTTCAAATTCTGACTCCCTCTGGCACCAAATAACAACAAAATCAAAACTTAATTATAAAAAGTAAAACTTCAGAATAAAAAGTGAGATATAACTCAAGGTATACAGCTCAGTGTCTGGCTTAAATCAAGAGAAGTATAATAAATGTCTGTCTCTCTACTGAGGCACTCTACTGAGGCTGACAAAGTAAGACTCTGTCTCAAAAAAAACATAACGAAAAGCACAGATGCTCTGAGGCACCCCTTCACTGAGTGCTACCACTACTGCATTAATCTCCTTATTAGCGCAAAGGACATATATGCAGGCGTGGAACAGTGGCCAAATTCTTTCCATAAATCCTAATCTAATTAATCATCATCTTTCACTCATAAAGAAATTAGTTCAATATCTAGTTCAACATTTTGAGTCCCACAAAATAAAGAATATATTAAAATGTACAATGAATAAGTAATGAGAACATTTTATTATAATTTTGGTTAAAAAAAATTGGCCATGCTAAAAAGAGCTAGAAAGAACACATTCATTCAAATTCAAAAGTTAATTGTTTTAATTCAATTAATGCCAGATTAAACAAGCGAATAAAGTATTCTCATTACCTAAATAAGTCCATTCATATTTTATTAGAGTTCTTACCTGTGGTAGTTCTTAAAATAATTGACACTTTGTTTTCTAATGGACTCTTGCAAAACTTCAGACTTGCTACCACAAAATTCTTCTCCAACTTGCATCAACCTAGTTTGATAGAAAGGTTTATGCAAATTTTAGCAACATCCTTACAGAGAAAAAGAAGCCTAGGTTTTCTAATAAATCATAAAAATTTGAATATTTGAAAAAATTCTAAATATCACAAAATCCATGTTGGCTTACAAATATCCAAAAGGCAGAAAATACTTAAACACACAAAGCCAGCAGCAACTGGACAATAGATACATGATGTCTCTTTTCTATAAAATTACACATAACTCACTAATTCATGACTTCTTTGATTACACTGGTTGAAAGAATCAAACTAAAGAGTAAGATCTCAAATACTACCTGCTGATTATATCCAAAACAAAGATGAAGTCATCGTATTTGAATATAGACAAATCAGTTCCAAGCAAATAGGTTTTTACTTTTAGCTGAACATCCTATAAGACAAAAAATAATAATGATAATAATTTCAAGTAACCCAAAATGTAGAAAATAAATTTTCAGAACCATTTTTGTATAGTTACAGATTAAAATGAGACAGGAATATATTCTTATTAACTTATTAAAGAATATCTATTTAGACTGAAAGCCAACTTCCTTAAAGGTAATATAATGGATAAAATCCCATGAATCTCAGACACAAAATAGCAACAGTCATAATCAGCTCCATAATTTAACAGTTCATAAATTTCTAGCCAATGTAAAACATACGCACATATGCCACACATAAGATAAATAGAACTGGATATGAGGCTAAAAATCACTATTATTTATACATGCCTTAATTGGTTAGAAATAATAATCAATTTGTTGAATAAACAATTCAAAAAAATCAGAATAAAATAACTATGTGATTATGTTATAAGACAACATATAAAAATTGATAGCTTTCATGCATACCTCCCACAGAACTCAACTCTCAATCTCTTCACCTTAAGGTTCAATTTAAGATAAATTAAAAATATAGCATACTGAGAATAATCTTAATAAGAAAGGTCAGACCTATAAGAAAAAGCTAGAAACTCTAATGTGATATGAAAAGAAATATGGAAGAAAAAGTCACTGAAGTGAAAGTCATGGGACTGGACGGGGGACTAAATAGTGCTAAGAGGTCGATTTTTCCAAATTAATCTATAGGTTCAATGAAATTCAAATGATAACACAAACTTTTCTTTTGAACAATTACTCTAAAATTCACCTAGATGAATAAGAGGTAATAATCACTTTTTAAAAAATAAAGCTTTGAAGAGATGAAGCAAAAGTTATGAGTCATGTTGGAAGACTTGTCAGAACTATTTTTTAGCTTTCCAACTTGGACCCAGCAGAACGGCTCCCACAGAGAAGAGTGACGAGAAGAAGGGTTGGCCTGCCATTAACAAGGTACTCCATCAACATTCACAAATGCATCTGGAGTTGGGCTTCAAGAAGCATGCCCCTCACACACGCAAAGAGATCCAGAAATTTGCCATTCCAGAGATGGGGACTCCAGATGTGCGCACTGATACCAGGCTCAACAAAGCTGTCTGGGCCAAAGGTGTAAGAAATGTCCCATACTGTATCTGTGTGCAGTTGACCAGAAAACGTAACAAAGATGAAAGTTCACCAAACAAGCTCCACACTTTGGTTACCTATGTACCTGTTACCACTTTCAAAAATCTACAGACAGCCCACGTCGATAAGAACTAACTGGTGACTGACAGACACATCAAATAAAAGTTAACAAAAGCAAAACAAAAAAACCTATTTTTTAAAAATGCTGACAATGTAACATATACAGAGAAATCAATAGACTAGGACAAGTAACACAGAAGGGGCGTGTGTGTGTGTGTGTGTGTGTGTGTATTAAACGGCTTAAGAAACAGGAGTAAAAACTCTTGTTTTCTGATTGTTTTGTATACATTACACTAAGAACTTTACCTACTACCTTTAATCCTACAACAGCCCTTTAAGACAAGCATTTATTATCTCTCTGGATGAAGGAAAACTGAAGAAGAGGTAAAGGCTAAGCTCCCACTCCCAGGTCCCTCAGTCTCCTACTTTCACTGTAACTTACAACAAAGAGGCAGCACAATGAAGAGGAAGAATGAAGGGAAAACTAACTAGAGGTGGGAGAAAAAACATATTCTTCACATTATATCAAAAGAAATTTAAAATGGATTACATGCTTTTGTATATTTTCAAAAGCTTAAAATTATAAATTACAGATTAATTCAATAAAGCAAAAATATTTTCTAAATACTATGTGTTCTAGGCAGTACTCTAGGTATTAGGGATATGGCAATGTAAAGTTTAGATGAATACTTATAAATATCAGATGAATATTTAACTGAGCTTTACTTGTGACAGAGCATTTTAACAATAAATGTAGCATAAGAACTCACAAAAAGGGCAAAGGTCAATAGGAGAACCTCATAAAAATGCTAACCATTGGGGCATATTGAAAATAAAATAAATGGCGGCGCCTGTGGCTCATCAAGGAGGGCGCTGGCCCCATATACTGAAGGTGGCGGGTTCAAATCCGGTCCCGGCCGAATTGCAAAACAGAAAAATAGCCGGGCGTTGTGGCGGGTGCCTGTAGTCCCAGCTACTCGGGAGGCTGAGGCAAGAGAATTGCTTAAGCCCAAGAGATGGAGGTTGCTGTTAGCTGTGTGACGCAACGACACTCTACCGAGGGCGATAAAGTGAGACTCTGTCTCTACAAGAAAAAAAAAAAAAGAAAAGAAAGTATAATAAAAAAATTGATTATTATTACAAAAGTAATTTAGAATCTATGAAACAAATGAGCAAAAATGATGAGCAAATAAAAATTCACAAAACAAAGTATAACTTTATTTTTAAATATTCAATTTCTCTAAAAGATAAATTCTCTCAAAAAAAGGAACAAATTTTCAGACACACAGGAGGCAGAAGTAAAACACGATCCAAAAACATTTCAAATAAACAGATAATTAAATATTTACCCAGCAAATATAAACAAAATAAGCACAGGAATGGTAATAATATCAAGTAAACTAAAATTCATAGCAAAATAGGATAAAAGGGTAGAAGGACTATTTTCATTAGTGTAGGGAACTAAGTACCAAGAAAGCAAAGTGGTTATTGGTATTTCAGCATCAATCAATATAACATCCAAATATAAAAAGCAAAAGCTGTTAGAGAGCCAAGAAAAAAAATGGCAAAAAAAAAAAAATCATTTTGTAAGATTAATAAAACTTCTCCCTCAGAACTGCACAGAACAAGAAAACAAAAAAGAGTATACAGATTACAATAATACAATTAACAAGTATGATATACACATTGGACCTAATTTCCAACACAAAGAGGAAATACACGGCTATTTTTCAAATGTTCCAAGAAAAATTTTAAAAGAGTATGACATACTAGGATGTATAAAAACTTTCAGATTCAAAAAGAAGTAAAAATGGTCTAACCTTAATTCTTTATAATAAAAGAGAAATTAATATAGACAATAAGCATTTTAAAACTCATTTCTCATATTTCAAATTTTTAAAGATAAAAAATAAAATCTTGGAAGACCAACCCTTTCATATGGTTAGATATATACAAGAAAAGTTCCATGAGGTCAAAGACCATGGGTAAAGGACCACTGCCCTGGGAATTCCCATATATACAAATAACTCTGGGGTCTACGAGTAAGCTGAGTTGGATCTTTGTTCAAATCCAACTGTACTTACAATCTAAAAGAAAATCTATTTAGTGAAGTATATTTAGAAGGATCCAAATTAAGAATCCTAACCAAGAACTAACATTGTTCCTCAACAAATGATATTATTAAGGATAATGAAATGGATGATAAATTATCCATTCTGACTGACATCACTGGATTAAAAACAGATTAAAATGTCTCAGGTCAAAAGTGTTTCGATTCCAACCTAAACAAATTTTCTGTTGTTATTCTAGTACCTATTCATGACCTCTACCACGTTTATATTATTTTGTCCTATTTGTCTGAATGGGATCAAAGAGTAGACAGGAGAAAGTGTGAGAGGGTAACTCATCAAAACAAAATCAAGAAAGGCAACAGAAGAGGGTCCAGAGATTGGTTACATACAAGGATTAACCAATACATGAATATAATGAAGATAAAGGGAGCCATGTTTCTTGCTAATGGGGAAAGGAATTCCAAAAATGAAATAGGGAAAAGCTAAAATGAGCCCTGTTATTGTGGACTAAAATTTGATGTATCACTATAGACGTACAGTTTTAATATATATAAATAGGTGCAAAAATAAAAACAAATGTAATGGGGTGTATTTGTGTGCATTCATGCATATATTTTCTAGTCTGCCCAAAGAGAGCCTGAAACCAGTAGCAATAACCATAGCTAACTAAAGCCAGATCTTGTTTTTTACTATCATGCCCTACTGAAAAGAACCAGGGTTGAGGCAGGTAGTTGGAAAACAACCACAGAACATTTGTGTGAGGAAGTAAGAATGTTCTCGATGATGGAAAAGTATCAGTAAGACACACCGAAGCTAACTTGAAAGGTGCTCCAACTAACAAAATCTGGGGCAATGTGCCCATAAAATAAATAATGATCATAACAAACTATATAATGGATTATGCATAGTTTGTTATGTGTGTTTATGTCTCTGCATATACTCACATATATATTACTCCAAACTGATATAAATAAATGAACACACAAAAGAGACAACTAGTCCATAGCTTAGAATATTAACTAGTAAAGACTGAAGGAATAAAAATTAGAAAACTCCCTATTTGACAGTCATCAATATAAATTAAAATTTTTTTTAATTTTTAATTAAAAAATATTTAATATGGTCATATTGAGTTTTAAGATGGAAATATAAGAAAATATAAGTCAAAGACCTCACAGTTATCACATAAATATATTTTAAATATTAAAACATAAATTCAAATAGCATATCTAATATAAAGTTATCAAAAATTAGAAGAACACTTTAAAATAAATTTGAAGTGATTCTTGAGGAAATTTCTATTTTCAGCATATATTTTCCTAAATAATTTTTTTCAAAGAAATCTTATAAAAGATGGTCAATCTAAAAATCAGCCAATTAGAACTATTTTTGCTTTTGAAAAAGCCATAACATGGTCAAAGGGTCTACAGTCTTTCAAGGTTCAAAGAAATCTAAAAAGAATTGTTATCATCAAAGAAATTATATTTTGATCTAAGAAAAAACAAATTTTAACAAATTATTTTATAACAATTGAGCTACTGATTTGCAAAGAAAAGCTTAAGACACTGCTATGATCTAAATGTTTGTGTGCACCCAAAATTCATGTTGAAATCTTAAACCCCAAGATGGTAGTATTAGGACTTAGGGATTCTGTGCTGTGATCAAGACGTGAGAGTAGGACTGTCAGGAATGGGATTAGTGCCTTACAAAAAGGACCCCAGAGAGCTTCCTCACCCCTTCTACTATGTGAGGATATAGAAAGAAGGCAGCATCTACGAACCAGGTGGACTCTCACCAGATCCTAACCAGGCTGGCATCCTCATCTCGAGCTTCCAGCCTGCAGAAATGTGAGAGGTAAACTCACATTGTTTATCAGCTACCCGGTCTAAGGTATTTTGTTACAGCAGCCCAAATAGACTAAAAACAGATGTGTTCAGCCAGTAACATGTAAGATTACTTCCGGACAAAAAGATCACTGACTGAGAAAACATTCCTCATATCATACTAGATTCTGACCCTCTTATGTCACCTACTTATTCCTTTCCTAAGATCAATAGAAAGGAAATTAAGAAACCACAAATAAATGAAGGTAGATTCATGCTTTCTTATTGAGTAGAATATCTCAATGAGAAAGCGTGAATTTCTTTAGGAAAACATAAATTTGCTAGGTGTTTATGGGAGGCAGAAAGGGCTCATCCTTGCCAGTGACTCAGAGTAAAGCATGAAGGAAGGCCATCGCTGGGGGCCCTTTATCAAGACCACAAAAGACCATCCCAAACCCGAGAATCAGCCGGTGGAGGGGGCTGAGCCCTTTGAACCCCTGATTGACAGTAGATTAGGGAAACTGGTTTGCCCATTCTGCAGAGTCAAAACTTGTTTTCCCCTCCCCCTTTCTAAATGTCATTGTTGACAACTTATTACCCTATGTTCCCAAGTAGCCAGCCTTTTCTTTTTTACCCAATATCCTGGGGGCTTGGGATTCTTTTAATTCTATTTTTGAATTTTGACACCTTTGCATCTTTTCACAAATGCTTTGTCTTAGAGATCAATAAAAGGTTTCAGAGGAGTTAGAGAAATGCTGCCTTGTCTCAATCTGCCACTTGACATGTGAGTCAATGTACGCCAATTTAGGCTAACCAGACTTTATATATTAAGTTGATGTAAAGTCTCATTATTTCCCCAGCGACGTCTCCCTGTCAACCCCAACCCAGGTCAGGGCCCTCAAGAAACCCTGACAGGTTTTCAAAACAAAAATGTAATCAAGGAATATAAAATTATGTTCAATGAAGATTTTCAAATTAAAAGACTTTGTCTACTGCTACTTATAGTGTAATATAATTGCCAACTACATTACAGAAATTAAATTAAATGACAGCCTTATTCCACAGAAAAACTAACATATGATTAAATCTGCAAAGAATATAAATATAGAAAATGTAAAAACTCAATTTCTAAAACAACTCTGACATGAAGGTTTCTATTGCTTCTGTGAAAAAATAATTTTAAAAAAACCAAACCTGCCATATTCGTGTAAGCCCATGCTCTAACTTCTTTTTTATATAACCACGATCGAAATTAGTTTCTTCAGTACCCATATTACTTCCTTCTGAAAAACAAAATACACATTTTTCGATTTACTTCAACATGTATTCATTTTCCAAATAATTTGCTTGACCCCCTCATATAAGTATATGTAAGATACAGAAAATATGTTCCATATTTATATAGTCAAAGCAATATTTAAAAAAGATATTAGGGTTAAACCCATTTGGTAAGATAGAACGTGAAATAGTAAACATATCAAACAGGACTCAGCTCATACAACTGGAGCTAGCATTCCAACTCAGTCAGTGTGTTACCAGAGATAAGGTTAGCAACATCCACAGATTGCCCAATGCAAGATCATTTAACAGGCTGCCAGAGCATTAGAGGACCAATTAACCCAATTATCAATTAATATGCATGCTAATAAGATTACAGATTGCACAACTGCTTAGACAATGAGATAATATACATACATTTATTTTTATATTTTTCATGATATAGTTTTATCCATTCCAGAAAAATAATCTAACAAATGTCCAATTCATCAGGTAAAATCAATGATCTGCATATTTCTCTCTAAAAACAACTAAACATATACCTTCACATTCATATTAAAAAGATTACAACTTTGTGCAAATAACACAGTGAGTGTTAATCAGTGAGTATGTTACCATCTCCTTTTAAGCCAGTAGGCTGTCCACTGTTAACTGGTAAAAGACCCTTGCAAGCGCCAGTACCCAGATACAGGACTAGTTTACTTCCTAGCATTCCTAGAGCTTAAGCCTCATTACATGCAGGGTATGGCTATTGGTATGTTAAGGACCCAACAGCCTGAGGCAGTGCATCTGAACTACAGTTTTAGAGTTTTATTTTAGAACAGTGAAGGGACAGAATACCATATAATATAAAACATTACCACTACAGAGCTACAATAGATGAATCCTATTGTTCTTCAGCTTTGTGAAGTTCTGTGAAGAATAATTTTTAAACTCTGATTCCTACAATACCTGGATATGACTATGTAAGGATTAATTTCAGGTGACAAATGAGTCCTAGATACTATCAAGTGACCCCTAGACTAATCAGAATACCTGAATATTCATAAAATATACAGATCTGTGGTAAGGAATCTTACTAAAAAGGACTGAGTATATATGGCTCAAATGAAATCTTAAGTTTGACTCAGTACTCAAATGGTTATAAATTACTGGCTTAATGCAAAAAGCAAACATCATCAAGATGAATACAGAGATAAAATTCTTCTATCTAAAGTATGTGTTAATTCTATTCTAAACTTTTCCTTTGGTTTCTCCTTAAATAAGGTATTCATTATCTACATCTAGAAAAAAATCAAGAAAAGCTCTTTGTAGAAAAACTGCCATCCAGTGACTCTAGGAAATCCCCTAAGTAACCAGAGATTAAAAAAAAAAAAAAGGTGGGGGGACCTTCAGGCACATTACAATTATAATTCTCTACTGATCCATTTCCTTTCATGATATTAATAACCACCATTGTAAGCACTCTATATTCTCTCTAAACTTTACACCAACACTGCCAGGTGGATGTGTTACTACTGTATGGGGGTTTTTGTTTGTTTTTTAGCCTACCATTTTAAGAAGCAAACTGAAGACTAGAAAAGATAAAGGAATTTTTTCCAAGTTCTCACCTTCAGTAAATAGCAAAACCTTGAAGCCCTCAGGTTGCAAAGCCCACACTCCCAGAGAGAGCAAAGGTAAAACCAATCTGGACTGAAATATGGACTGAGTGATCTCCCCTCTCTCTGCTCTCTCCTCTTTTCTCTCTCTGACTTTACCCTCCCCAACAATATTTCTACATGGATGAAATCTATCCATAAAATTTTCCTCTTTTTAAAATTTCTGTATTCATGAACTTCTTATGCGTCAACACAAAGATTAAACTAAATTCTCTTCAGAGCTACCAAAACTTTACGTTTAATCAAACAGTAAGATTTGGGCGTTTCTTCCACCTGCCCAACAACAGAAACCAAGTAATTCAGAAATTGGAAGTGACTAAAATTACTTGATTGAATAGCTACATTAAAGTGTATGTGATATAAAAACCTTATACAATATAATTTACTATGCTCATATTAAATGAAATGCTGATAAAATTATTTACCGCTTTCAAAATTATTTTGAATACTCAGTCTCAGCTACTGTTCAAGGATAATTACTTAAGATATATAATTATGCAAATGAAGCAATTTAAATAGAATACCTAATAAACATAACAATTTCCCAAAGACTTATTTTTATTATATAGCTAACTATAGAACAGTCATTTAAAGTTGTATTTTCCATTCAAGCATAAAGATTTTAAAACATTGTTTAATGAAAAAAACGCTGTATTTTCAGGATGGAAAGTATTAATATAATTATTAATTCATAGAATCTAGCATTATTAGTCCACCTAGAAAATTGGCAAATAGCAAAATAGATTAAATTTGAGCATCTAACATTAACTTCATAGTAAATTTGGACAGATCAATGTCTTACCTGGTTTGCAACTAATTATGTTAAAGAAATAATTTTTTTTTTAATAAAATTCCTCGTCAATAATTCAGCCCTACCGCCCTCAGCATACATGCTGGAAACAGGTACTGTCTGCCACTTGAAAAGTCCTTTGGCCCAGTTAACCCCCAAAGGTAATGGAGCTTCTACAGTAACTGAACCATTTTGCTGAAGGTTTAACCATCAGTCATCATACTCCCTGAAAACCTAAAGGCATGCCTGACCTTCTTTCTTCTTGTTTGGCCAGTGTTGTATATTGACAGTTCAATTTTCAAAATAAAATCAAAATAATTTCCTACCAGAAACTGAAGCAGTATCCTCATTGTCATGCTTTTCATGCCACTCCATAGTCCTGTAATAGCTGAGCATAACCTCCCACAGAGCTTTGCACAGGTCTGCAAGGCATGGGATATAGCTGTCTGGTGTAACGTGCTGAAGAAAATGAGCAGAGCCGATTTTTGAGTCACTATGTTTACATCAATAGTCAGTTGCAGTTATAATAAAACATGGTACTAATCAAATGTATTCAAAAATCAGAGATAACTAAGAAAATTTCTTCAAGTGGTGTAACTTTTTTCTAAAGAGAAAACTCAACGCTAAGAAAATCTATTTCAAGTAATTCCCATTTCAGCATGGCTTTTTAGTACTCATTAGGGATATCAATCTCTATGCTGTGAATCTAATTGTAGTCACAGAACCATAAAGTCTACAAGAAGTTATTGAATTATTAGGTGTTCTCCTAAACAGCAACATAAACGTCTCAGAAACTATTATTTCAAAGACATGCATCTACGCATGCAAACACAGCTTTATATTTATCCTTGGACCTGATTTGGAACTTGCAAAAGAGGAAGTGGGATTTACAACTCAATCTTTTCATTTGTGTAAATAAAGTAAACACCTCTGACAATCTCTAATTTCTTTAAGTCATTCAGGGGTGTCCAACCTCTGGTCCATGCTCTGTACATTAGTTTTGTGAGGACTTTTTTTCATATCTGTGGTGTCAGATATCATGGAAACTATGCAAGACCATTTTTATTTTTGCTAATTAGCCTTAGTGTTTTGTGTATTTAATGTGTAGACCAAGACAACTCTTATTTTTCCAAGTGCAGCAGAAAAGAAAAAAGGTTACACACCCCTGATAGGTAGGCTAAATCTGACAAAAGTCTTTTTAAAAAGTAATGTTTTACATAAATGAGGCTATGAAACACATATTATCCCACATCTTCTCTGTGAATTTTTTCCCTCTCCTTTATAAGAACAAATAGCTTACCATTCTGTCCTCTTTGTTCTGTTCCATTTTGCAGGCTTCCCACTTATCATAATATAGTGTTTCCTCCCTCACTTGAGATTTTCTAGCATTTCTTAAGTTTGTAATCAATCCACCACAAATGATTACGCTAACAAAACACTGAAAGGCTAGGCTCTGGTTTAAGTAAGCCCTTCAAGACAAACAGCTAGAAGAAATAAAATATAGCAAGACAGCCTTGGTGTGATGGGCAGGATATCACAAGTTAGTACTGGACCTCACTCTTTAAAAAAGCTTTCTCACCCCATGATGATCTCTCCCTCATTGAAATTCATTTACCAAAACATGTATTGAGTAATTAATAAAAATACTAGCTTATATGACTTAACATCTTTCTAAATAAGCATACCAAATCTTTGAAACTAAACTAGAAATAGTATAATAAGGAAATTAAGCTCTGGAATTACACTACTCTGGTAGGGTTTATGCCAAGAATGCTAGAATGGTTTAATCTTATAAAAATTAAAATAATTCACCCTATTAACAAGTTAAGGAAAAGAAACAAATAAGTATTTCAATAAAAACTGGAAAAAAAACCCTTGACAAAATTCAACACCCATTTCTAATAAAAAACACATGTAAAAATAAGAATGAACAGATACTTTCCTAAGATGAAAAAACTCTAAGACATAACTACTGTGGTCAGAAACAAAGCAAAGATTCCTATTATCTCCATCACTATTTAATAATGATCTGGGATACCAGCCAATGCAATTAGATTTCAGGAAACAATTAGAAACAAAGAATTAAAAAAAGAAGAAATGAAACTATTTCTATCTGCTAATGACATAATAATATCCCTGGAAAGTCCTAGAGAAACAACGATAAAACTAACTCAAACAATAAAAGTATTCAGCAAGATAGCAGGTTATAAAATTGGCATGCAAAAAACCTAGCATTCATATACCAATAATAAGTATTTAGAAGATACCATAAATTAGAAAGCCTCATTTACAATAACAAAAGAGATAAAACTTTTAAGAATCAATTTAAGAAATGATCAAAAACTCTATAAAGAAAACCATAAGATGGCTCGGCGCCTGTGGCTCAGCGGGCTAAGGCGCCAGCCACGTGCACCCGAGCTGGCGGGTTCGAATCCAGCCCATGCCTGCCAAACAACAATGACGGCTGCAGCCAAAAAATGGCCCGGCATTGTGGCGGGCGCCTGTAGTCCCAGCTACTTGGGAGGCAGAAGCAAGAGACTCGCTTGAGCCCAGGAATTGGAGGTTGCTGTGAGCTGTGATGTCACAGCACTCTATTCAGGGTAACAGCTTGAGGCACTGTATCAAAAAAAAAAAAAAAAAAGAAAAGCATAAGACACTCCTGAAACATGTAAAAGTAGACTTGAACAAATGGAAAGCCATCCCTTATTCCTTTTTTTTTTGTTTGTTTTGAGACAGAACCTCAAGCTGTCACCCTGGATAGAGTTCTATGACATCACAGCTAACAGCAATTACAGCTAACCTCCAATTCCTGGCCTCAAGCGAGTCTCTTGCCTCCACCTCCCAAGTAGCTGGGACTACAGGCGCCCGCCACAATGCCCGGCCATTTTTTGGTTACTGTCGTCATTGTTGTTTGGCAGGTCTGGGCTGGATTCAAACCCGCCAGCTTAGGCATACATGGCTGGCACCTTACCCTGTTGAGCCACAAGTGCCAAGCCAATCCTATGTTTTTAAAAATACATTAGTAAACAGCCAAATAAGTTATTTTTTGAGAGATCTCTATGTTGTGATTAAACAAATTATACCAAAGAGTCTAAGTTTATTTATGGATTTAAGTATTTGTGCATTAATTATGTACCAAAAATTGTCCTAATTTTTTTCATGATTATAAATTAAACAAAGAAACTCTAACTAATAGTTCAAAAGAAGAGCACATGGAGAAGTCTATCGGAAATATATTCTCCATTACATCTGGCGAACAACATTTATATATGTATCACTGAGTACATCCAGGGCAACAATCTGAGGATAACTTTTTTTTTTCATGTATAGTCTCATTGAATTCTATGAAGAAAGTACATTCATTTCGCCTATTTTACAGATGAGGAAAAATGAGGCTTTAGAAGAGGTTTCTTGTGAGGAAAGAGTAAATACAGCAGGCACTTGTGATTGATCCTGGGAACGTGGCTCTCGGAGAGTTTTTCATGGGAGTGATTGGTTTTGTTGTACACAGCTGGAGCAATGGGCATGGCCTGCTGGCTGGTCGTTTGCTTTGCACTAACATCCAGACTAGTGACGTCTGCCTGGTTTCATTGCTGGGCCCTGAGTGTCAGTTGTCACAGCAGATGGTGTAGCAGGATGAGCCTGTGCCACCCGTCCCCACATAAACACTTTAGGCCCTGGGACTTAAAGTGTGTTCCCTGGCAGAGATATGCCACACGTGTCCTTGTACTTCTTTGAGGATAACTTTTATTTTATTTATTTTTTATTTATTTTTTTGAGACAGAGCCTCAAGCTGTCACCCTGGATAGAGTGCTGTGGCATCACAGCTCACAGCAACCTCCAATTCCTGGGCTCAAGCGAGTCTCCTGCCTCTGCCTCCCAAGTAGCTGGGACTACAGGAGCCTGCCACAACGC
>CAUYON010106338.1:0-17630 GCA_963573935.1 Arctocebus calabarensis | reverse complement strand
TAGTCCCAGCTACTTGGGAGGCAGAGGCAGGAGACTCGCTTGAGCCCAGGAATTGGAGGTTGCTGTGAGCTGTAATGCCATGACACTCTACCCTGGGCGACAGCTTGAGGCTCTGTCTCAAAAAAAAAAAAAAAAAAGAAGTGTATCTTTGGTTCATCCCGAGATTATAATGAATCAAGTCATCAGGAATTATGATGGTATAGTACTTTCCTTTGGAAGGCAGGGAAATATAGTGTTCCCTTTTAGAAATATGTCCATCTGTCTGTATATTATGGAAAGTGTCTGATTACCAAGTGCTCCAGGTTGCTTCCATGAGTCCTAAGATTGGACTTTGGCACCTCTTCTTCTTCACGGTAGGTAGAAAAGAAGGCAGAGACACGTATTGAAGTTTCTGTCACATGAAGTCTTCTAAGAGGACCATCCATCCATTAGGCTTTGGATAGCTCTCTGTTCCTAATATTCCTAATTATTGAACTTTAAAAAAAAAACTTTATTCAAATTAATATGAGGGTATAATATTTAGGTTACATTGTTCTCACTTCCAGGATAAAGTTCCGTTTGTAGAAGAGCCCCTCACCCAGGGGGCATGTCAGATACCCCTTATTATTGTACTTAAAGGGCTTATCAAAAACTGAAAAGTCTGAAATTTTCCACTATTAGCAGGCTAACAAGGAGGCCACACACAGTGTTGTGGATACTGGTAGAAGACACATAACTTCTGGGTCAGAGACAAAGGACTTAATTCCTCATGGCAATAGCAGTGACCAGAATATATGAGGGTTTTCCTGAGAGACAGGACCAATAGGATAGATGGATGGAGGAATGGGTTGAAAGGGGGATTTTTAGGGGAATTGGATCATGCAGTTATGGAGGTTGAGAAGTCCCATGATAGACTCTCTTCAAGCATGAGATCCAAGGATGCCAGTAGCATGGCTCAGTCCAACTCTGAAGGCCAGAGATTCGGGAGAAAAGATGGTATAACTCTCAATCCAAGGACAAAGACCTGAGAACTGGTGCAAGTCCCAGAGTCCAAAGATGAGAACCTGGAATTCTGATGTCCAAGGGTAGGAGAAGAGGGTATCACAGCTCCAGGAGAGAGAAAGGATGAATTTGCCTTTCCTCTGCAATTTTATTCTATCTGGGCCCCCAGCAAACTGAATGGTGCCCACCTACATTGAAGTCAGATCTTCCAACTCAATCTATTGACTTACATGCCAATTTCTTCCAGAAACGCCCTCACAGACACACCCAGAAATAATGGCTTTAAGCCATTATTAAGGGATACAAGTATACTAGGTCTCCCTTAATCTAGTCAAGTTGACACTTAATCATCACTCAGAGTATCAACATTTGCCTCCAAACCCCAAGTCTCATTCCCATTGAGTGATGTAAAGTAATATTGAAAATTGGGGCTAGATAATGCTGGTACATGTAGTGGATTGCTTTATAGGACAGGAACCTGGAATTTAAGGAGCTGAAATCTTTCACAATAGGCAGTAAGCCTGCTGATCTCTGCCTCAGAGAGAGGGAAGGAGACATTATTTCTGTTATACTAGACAACAGACTGGCTCTTTGGCCTGGAGCAGCACACTATTTTTATCTTCCAAGGCTGTTACAAACATCCCTGAAAAGTTATACTGAGTTTTACTAGGTTTTCAAAGGCAGGCTTCAGTGAGATCCTATCTTCATTCAGTTCCTCCAAAAGTTTTCTTTAATGAGAGATTATGCAAATGTGCTCCTTTCTCTATAGAGTTCTATAATGTTGATTGTACATCAAGAATGCTTTTGGTTTTATGTATTAAGTTGAAATTTTCTTTTTAGAGCAAATGATAAAGCTAGTATGAGTCTGATCTGAAAGTATTGTACTTTTCCAGGAAAAATGTGAAAGAAAATGAATGCTTACAGAACTTGGGCACAAGGAGTTGAAAACACCTTTAAGTGGTTTCAGTTTGAATAGTTTTGCACTGCTTCCCCCTTACTTAATCATACTTGCTTCCAAAAGGCAATGGGGTAGGTTCAGGGAGTTGCTGCACTTGTTTATGGTATTCAAATGGATTTATATGGTTTGTTTTAAGGTGTAGAAGAATCATTGCTGATGTCATACTTTTCCAGTTACCAAATTCAAGAGCATCAGCCAAAAGTATCCCTGAACACGTTGAGAGATCTCCAGTGCCCAGTGCTGCAGAGCAGTGAGCTCGAGGGAATGCCAGAGGTGTCCTGCAGTGCTCTGGAGCTCTTCGACTGGCTTGGTGCTGTCTTCAGTAATGCTAGCCTGTGGGTATCTGAACTCCCTGGACCTGTAGGGCTTTGGTTTGCTGCTTGTTTTTAGTACCAGATTAATATTTGGAAGTGATCCTGCGATGCATATAAATGTTGCTTTCTTCTTTTTTCTTTTATGACAGAAATAATGAGCCTAATGATTTCATATCAACCTATTGCTGTCCTCAGCCAAGCACAGTTCTGGCAAAAGCTTATTTGTGTACAATCACTGGTTTCATACTTCCAGAGAAGATAAGTCTCTTACTAGAACAGCTCTGGTGAGAACCCTTTTGTCTTTACATCTTGCTTGTCAGTGCCACTGTAATGTGTTAGGGGTAGTACTAATATTCCACATTGCAGGGTCCCCTTTTTTCCTTGCTTGGGCTCAAAGTGTACTAACATTACCTTCTTAAACAACATATTTGTCCTGGCTGGTGGGAAAATTCTGTTGCCACAACAGAATTAAAAACAAATTTTCTTTTGTTTTATGAAAAAGAGCAGAATTTAGAGTTTAAATATGTTCCTTGAAAACAATTGTTCATTTTCCCCGGTCTGCTGCCCAGGACCATTTTGGTGCTCTTGAAATTATAATATCACTTAAAAACACATCCATACTCTCTGGAACTGACAATTCAATCACTGAAACTGATCTGTTTCACATATTGAAGTTCTGTAAAATATTTAATTCTGAAATGGGTGGGGGGTAAGTTGACCATCTGAATCCAAATCATATCTAAGATTTTTTTTTTTCTTTTTGAGACAGAATCTCATTATGTCACCTGCCCTTGGTAGAGTGCCATGGCGTCACAGCTCACAACAACTTGAAACTCTTGGCCTTAAGTGATTCTCTTGCCTTAGCCTCCCAAGTAGCTGGGACCACAGGTCCAGCAACAATGCCCAGCTATTTTGTTGTTGTTGTAATAGTTGTCGTTATTTTTTATTTTTTATTTTTTAGAGACAGAGTCTCACTATGTTATCCTCAGTAGAGTGCTATGGCATCATAGCTCACAGCAACCTCCAGGTCTTGGGCTTAGGTGATTCTCTTGCTTCTGCCTCCCAGGTAGCTGGAACTACAGGCACCCGTACAACACCCGGCTATTTTTTTGTTGTTGCAGTTTGGCTGGGGCTGGGTTTGAACCCACCACCCTGGATATATGGGGCCAGCACCCTACTCACTGAGTCATAGGCACTGCCCTGTAGTTGTCATTATTGTTTAGCAGGCCCAGACCAGGTTTGAACCCACCGGCCTGGGTGTATGTGGCTGGCACCCTAACCACTGAACGATGGGTGCCAATCCATATCTAAGATATTTTCCAGCTCCAAAATTCTGTGAATTACTGGGCATTAATAATATGTCAAGAATTACGTATAGTAGAATAGATTTTTCTATTTTGGGGGCACTATATAAGTAAGTACTATGTTTCTAATGTAAGGAAACTCAAATCCTATATTGAAAAGATTATTAATGAGCATAATCCTATTTAGTAAGTATGTCTTCTTAATCTTCCCTTTTAAAGTGTCAGATTTAATTCTTGAAGGTTTTTCTTTTTAAGCCCAACATTCTTTTTTTACATTTATTAGTTTAGTACTTTGATATTCTTGAGTAAGATGTCTGGATTTCAAAAATCTGTAAATTAATCTTGTAGTGTTTCAGTTAACTGAGACTCTGAGAATGGTACTCTTAACAAGAAGGAAATTGTTCTTATCTATGTTATGGGGGGGGGGTTGTTTTGATTTCTTTTAATCTTAAATGACCTTCCAGAATAAGGGTGAGGGACAGGCAAAATTTGTTCTGTGATTGTAGGTTTATGGAATTCACAACATGGCATTAGGAATTTAATCTACTTCTCCTAATTGTTATCAATTAGCTTCATTAGAACATCAGAAATAATACTTATCCTGAACAATTTTTTTAAAAATGTAGACATTCCTAACTCTCCCTGTTTATTAAGAATTGTTTTGTTTTTTTCAGTCACTACTTTGATGAACCGAAGTTAGCCCCATGGGTGACATTGTCTGTCCAAGGCTTTGCAGACAGCCCTGTTTCATGGAGAGAAAATGAACATGGTTTTCAAAAAGGAGGGGAACATTTATACAACTTTGTAATTTTTAATAACCAGGACTATTGGCTTCAGATGGCTGTTGGGGCAAATGATGACTGTCCACCATAAAAAATACAAAATTTAAAATCATTTTTTGTTGATGTATATGCTCATTCTCAGATTTTTTAATGGTAAAAGACTGTGGTGATAACATTTCTCAGATCAGTGTCTGCAACCATTCTGCTTTGGACTTGGGGCTTATCTGTGACAGTAGCTAAGCCTATTATCGAGTAAATAATTTGAAATTGAGCTCTCTCAAGGCTCAAGGTTATGGGTAACTACATGGTAGAATAGGCTTCAATGGTCAGGGACTTGGTGGCTATTGGACTATGGCATGAGATGTGTGCTGTTACTCATTACAACTTTTTCAGATAATATAAAGAAATCCTAATATCTTTGCCAGGGCAAGTCCCTTATGTAAGTAGTATTCATGTATTACCTCATTAAGTTTATCCCCCCTTATTTCTTTAAGTATAAAACATACTTTGTGTTGTGTTTGATAATTCTGACGTCATTAAGTTTCACAGCCCAAGATAGTGGAAGAGGCAGCAGAAGAGCAGACAAAGCTTAGGGCCCAAGGTAAGAGGGCTAATAGG
Source organism: Arctocebus calabarensis (assembly GCA_963573935.1). Lineage (NCBI taxonomy): Eukaryota > Metazoa > Chordata > Mammalia > Primates > Lorisidae > Arctocebus > Arctocebus calabarensis. The sequence continues at coordinate 12,673 of CAUYON010106338.1, read as the reverse complement.
AGATGTCATGATGTGAGACTCTAAAATGATAGACTTAGTGTAAGGGTCTGTGAATAAATCTGTTTGCTTAACCTGTTCCTCCCCTTTGTCCTCTGGAACATCAGGAAAGGTTGCCTGTCGTGAGGGCAAACATGTCCCTTGAGAGAGTTTGGGTATATATGTGTATGTAACAAACTGGTTGTATAGAAGTGGCCAACATAAGGAACTAGGCCTACTGTACTAATGTGTGGTGTTATATCCAGTCTGAAAATTAGGTCAACTTGAGGTGGGTGATGTAGGGGGGTGGTCAACTATATGGAGGTTCTGCTGTGTGTGTGTGTCTGTGTATAAACCACAGACAGCCCTTAAGATGGTTTGTTTGAACAACCTAAGTAATCTTAAAAAGTCTCAATCTCAAAATTTAAAGAGTTAAACAGGTTTTCAGTGCCTTCCAGGTAACTGACAGAAACAAAACAAATTGTCTTTGGAAGAACTCAGAAATAGTTTTAAGAAATATCAGTTCAGGCCAGACGTGGTGGCTCACGCCTATAGTCCTAGCATGCTGGGAGACCAAGGAAGGTGGATTGCCTGAGCTCACAGGTTTGAGACCAGCCTGAGCAAGAGTGAGACCCCGACTCTATCCTGGGCACCTATACTCCCAGCTACTTGGGAGGCTGAGCCAAGAGGATCACTTGAGCCCAGGAGTTTAAGGTTGCTGTGAACTGTAATGCCATAGCACTCTTCCAAGGGTAACAATGTAAGACTCTGTCTCAAAAAAACAAAACAAAACAAACAGAAATATATATATATATATACATTATCTATCTATCTATCTATATAAGTTTATAGTCAAAAATCACAAACACATAAAATAAGCCAGGAAAAACAATGGGCAGAAGCAGGCCTAAAAAGACTTACAATGTTAGAGTTATCAAACATAATATAAACTATGTTTTATACTTAAATAAGAGGGACTAAATAACATGACTATAAAAATAACCAAGCAAAATGAAAAAAGTGCCAAAAAAAATCCAGGGATGAAAAATATCACAATTAGGACAGTGCCTGCGGCTCATTGAGAAGGGTGCTGGCCCCATATACCCCATATACTGAGGGTGGCAGGTTCGAACTCAACCCCTGCCAAACTGCAAAAAAAAAAAAAAAATAGACCGGCCTTGTAGCAGGTGTCTGTAGTCCCAGCTACTCTGGAGGCTGAGGCAAGAGAATCACTTAAACCCGAGAGCTGGAGGTTGCTGCTGTAAGCTATGATGCCACGACACTCTACTGAGAGCAAAAAAGTGAGATTCTGTCTCAAAAAAAAAGAAAAGAAAAATGTCACAATTAAAATCAAAAGTTCAATTGATAGGTTTAACAGCAGACAGACAAGAGAATAATAGATATGAAGAAATGAAGGTGGGGGCAGAGGCAAGATGGCCGACTGGATCCAGCTTTCCACAGAGGCTCCCATCGGAAGGAGAGTTAAAGGACAGAAGTTCAGCAGGAAAGCCGATGGTTCAGATCTGAGCTAAGAGAGAAGGTTAAAGAAGGCACAGCAACCCTGCTGAGGTGAGCTGTGACCCCAAGGATACAAACAAAAGGTACAAAGTCCATCGCCAAGCGGCCTCCCCTATGAGAAAGGCTCACAGTAAACTCACAGCAAGCAGAGTTCAAATATCCTCCCATTTTATCCCACAGGAGAGACCCTCTAAAAACTGAACTTCCTTCCCCTACTACAGTACCATGGCACTCTCCTAACCAGCAAAATCCTCCATCACAAAAGTAAACTTAGAAAATTTTTGATCAAATTCCAATGCTACAGTGGTGAAAGGATTAAAAATGTCCACTGGACTTTCAAAAAACTTGATACTAAAAATTCTACCAGGCTTATCAATATTCTCGATTAATGTGAATGGCTTAAATTGTCCCCTAAAGAGGCACAGGCTGGCTAACTTGATACAAAAACTCAGGCCAGATATCCACTGCATACAAGAATCTCATCTTACCTTAAAAGATAAATATAGACTCAGGGTGAAGAAAATGGTCATCTATATTCCAGGCAAATGGAAAGTAGAAAAAAGCAGGTGTTGCAATTTTATTTGCAGACAAAATAGGCTTTAAATCAACAAAAGTAAGGAAAGATAAGGATGGATACTTCATATTTGTTAAGGGTAATAATATGATGAGATTTCAATTATTAATATTTATGCACCCAATCAGAATGCAATTCAATTTATAAGAGAAACCCTAACAGACATGAGCAACATGATTTTCTCCAGCTCCATTGTAGTCAGAGATTTTAACACTCCATTAACAGTGTTAGATAGATCCTCCAATAAGAAGCTAAGCAAAGAAATTTTAGGTTTAAACTTAACCATTCAACATTTGGATTTAATAGACATCTACAGAACATTTCATCCTAACAAAAATGAATACACATTCTTATCAGCCAATGAAACATATGCCAAAATCGATCACATCTGAGGTCATAAGTCTAACCTCAGCAAATTTAAAAGAATAGAAATTATTCCTTGCATCATGGAATAAAAGTTGAACTCAGTAACAATTGGAATCTGCATACTCATACAAAAACATGGAGGCTGTAGCCAGGCGTTGTGGCAGGCACCTGTAGTCCCAGCTACTTGGGAGGCTGAGGCAAGAGAATCACCTAAGCCCAGGGGAGGTTGCTGTGAGCTGTGTGATGCCATGGCACTCTACCGAGGGTGAGGAAGTGAAACTCTTTCTCTAAAAAAAAAAAAAAAAAAAAATGGAGGCTAACTGACCTTATGCTGAATGATAGATGGGTCATAGACGAGATTAAGAAGGAAATTATCAATTTTTTGGAACAAAACGACAATGAAGACACAAATTATTAGAACCTCTGGGATACTGCAAATGCAGTCCTAAGAGGGAAAATTATAGCCCTGCAAGCCTTCCTGAAGAGAATGGAATGGGAGGAAGTTAACAACTTAAAGGGACATCTCAAGCAACTGGAAAAGGAAGAACATTCCAAACCCAAACCAGCAGAAGAAAAGAAATAACCTAAATTAGAGCAGAATTAAATGAAATTGAAAACAAAAGAATTAACCAATAGATGAATAAATCAAAAAGCTGGTTTTTTGAAAAGTTCAATAAAATAGATAAACCTTTGGCTAACCTAACCAGGAAAAAAAAGAGTAAATCTCTAATTTCATCAATCAGAAATGGTAAGGATGAAATAAAAACAGACTCCTCAGAAATTCAAAAAATCCTCAATGGCTCAGTGCCTATGGCTCAATGGGCTAAGGCGCCAGCCACGTACACCTGAGCTGGTGGGTTTGAATCCAGCCCGGGCCCACCATGCAACAATGACAGCTGCAACCAAAAAACGGCCATGCGTTGTGGTGGGTGCCTATAGTCCCAGCTACTTGGGAGTCAGAGGCAGGAGACAAGCTTGAGCCCAGGAATCGGAGGTTGCTGTGAGCTTGATGCCACAGCACTCTCTCCAGGATGACAGCTTGAGGCTCTGTCTCAAAAAAAAAAAAAAAAAAAAAATTCTCAATGAATATTACAATAAGGTTTATTCTCAGAAATATGAAAATCTGAAGGAAATCAACAAATACTTGGAAGCATGCTACCTTCCAAGACTTAGCCAGAATGATGTGGAAATGTTAAACAGACCTATATCAAGTTCTGAAGTAGAATCAACTGTACAAAATCTCCCTAAAAAGAAAACCTGGGACCAGATGGCTTCACATCAAAATTCTACCAAACCTTTAAAGAGGAACTAGTACCTATATTACTCAATCTTTTCCAAAATATAGAAAAAGAAGAAATACTACCCAACACATTCTATAAAGCAAACATCACCTTGATCCCCAAACCAAGAAAAGACCCAACAAGAAAAGAAAACTATAGACCAATATCACTAATGAATATTGATGCAAAAATATTCAACAAGATCCTAACAAACAGAATCCAGCAACACATCAAACAAATTATACACATGATCAAGTGGGTTTTATCCCAGGGTCTCAAGGCTGGTTCAATATACGTAAATCAATAAATATAATTCAGCACGTAAATAAATTAAAAAACAAAGCCTATATGATTCTCTCAATTGATGCAAAAAAAAGCTTTTGATAATATCCAGCATCCCTTCATGATCAGAATACTTAAGAAAATTGGCATAGAAGGGACATTTCTTAAACTGATAGAGGCCATCTGCAGCAAACCCACAGCTAATATCGCATTGAATGGAGTTAAATTGAAATCATTTCCACTCAGATCAGGAACCAGGCACGGTTGCCCATTGTCTCCACTGCTATTCACTATTGTAATGGAAGTTTTAGCCATTGCAATTAGAGAAGAAAAGGTAATCAAGGGTATCCACACAGGATCAGAAGAGATTAAACTTTCACTCTTTGCAGATGATATGATTGTATACCTGGAAAACACCAAAGATTCTACTGTAAAACTCATAGAAGTGATCATGGAGTACAGCAATGTCTCAGATTACAAAATCAACACTAATAAATCTGTAGCCTTTATATATACCAACAATAGCCAAGCTAAAAAAACAGTGAAGGACTGTTCCATTCACAGTAGTGCCAAAGAAGATGAAATATTTGGGAGTTTACCTAACAAAGGACGTTAAAGATCTCTATAAAGAGAACTATGAAACTCTAAGAAAAGGAATAGTTGAAAATGTTAACAAATGGAAAAACATACCATGCTCATGACTGGGAAGAATCAATATTGTTAAAATGTTCATACTACCCAAAGCCATGTATAATTTTAATGCAATCCCTGTTAAAGCTCCATTGTCATACTTTAAAGATCCCCAAAATATAATACATCATTTTATATGGAATCAGAAAAAAACCTTGACTAGCCAAGACGTTACTCAGAAATAAAAACAAAGCAGGAGGAATTACACTACCAGACCTTGGACTATACTACAAATTGATAGTGATCAAAACAGTATGGTACTGGCACAAAAGCAAAGAGGTAGATGTATGGAACAGAATAGAGAACCAAGAGATGAACCCAGCTACCTACCATTATTTGATCTTTGACGAGCCAATTAAAAACATTCAGTGGGGAAAAGATTCCCTATTTAACAAATGATGCTGGGTGAACTGGCTGGAGACCTGTAGAGGACTGAAATTGGATGCACACCTTTCACCATTAACTAAGGTAGACTCTCACTGGATTAAAGATTTAAACTTAAGACATGAAACTATAAAAATACTACAAGAAAGTGCAGGGAAAACTCTTGAAGAAATTGGCCTGGGGGAATATTTTATTAGGAGGATTCCCTGGGCAATTGAAACAGCATCAAAAATACACTACCAGGACCTGATAAGACTAAAAAGCTGCACAGCCAAAAACACAGTAAGTAAAGCTAGCAGACAGCTCTCAGAATGGGAGAAGATATTTGCAGGTTATCCCTCTGACAAAGGTTTAATAACCAGAATACACAGAGAACTCAAACGTATTAGCAAGAAAAGAACAAGTGATCTCATCTCAGGGTGGGCAATGGACTTGAAGAGAAACTTTTATGAAGAAGACAAGTGCATGGCCTACAGACACATGAAAAAATGCTCATCATTCTTAATCATCAGAGAAATGCAAATCAAAACTACTTTGAGATATCATCTAACTCCAGTAAGATTAGCCCACATCAGAAAATCCCAAAAGCAGAGTTGTTGGCGTGGATGTGGAGAAAAGGGAACACTTCTACATTGCTGGTGGGAATGCAAACTAATACTTCCCTTTTGGAAAGATGTTTGGAGAATATTTAGAGATCTAAAAATAGACTTGCCATTCGAGCCTATAATTCCTCTACTAGGTATATATCCAGAAGACCAAAAATCACATTATAACAAACATATTTGTTCTAGAATGTTTATTGCAGCCCAATTCATAATTGCTAAGTCATGGAAGAAGCCCAAATGCCCATCAACCACTGAATGGATTAATAAATTCTGGTACATGTACACCATGGAATATTATGTAGCCTTGAAGAAAGATGGAGAGTTTACCTCTTTCATGTTTACACGGATGGAGCTGGAACATATTCTTAGCAAAGTATCTCAAGAATGGAAGAAAAAGTATCCATTGTACTCAACCTCCTATGAAACTAATTTGTAATTTTCATTTGAAGGCTATAACCCAACTATAGCACAAGAATATGGGGAAATGGGTAAGGGAGGGCAGGGGAGGGTGGAGGATGGGTGGAGGGAGGGTAGTTAGTGGGACCACACCTATGGTGCATCTTAGAAGGGTACAGGTGAAACTTACTAAATTCAGAATATAAAGGTGTTAACACAGTAACTAAGAAAATGCCATGAAGGCTATGTTCAACAGTTTGATGAAAATATTTCAGAGTGTGTGTGAAACCAGCACATTATACCCTATGATTGCATTAATGTACACAGCTATGGTTTAATGTAATAAAAAATAAATAAAAAGAAAAAAAGAAATGAAGGTGTTTTCAAACTTGTAAAAGCCAAGACCAGTTTAAACATGTCCTTCAGGCAGAAGGAAAATGCCTACACAGAGGAATGAGCACTGGAAATAGTAACAGTATGGATAAAAATATTATTTTTCAGTCCTCTTTAGAAGATAGTTTAAACAAAAATTATAAAGTAGTATGGGATTTATAAAATACATAAAAGTAAAATGGATGACCATAATTGCTTAAACCCTAGAAGGAAAGAAGCATACTATTGTAAGGTTCTGTATTATATGAAAAGTGATTTTCTTGGGTGGCGCCTGTGGCTCAGTGAGTAGGGCGCCGGCCCCATATACAGAGGGTGGTGGGTATGAACCTGGCCCTGGCAAACTGCAGCAAAATATAGCCAGGTGTTGTGTCAGGTGCCTGTAGTCCCAGCTACTCAGGAGGCTGAGGGAAGAGAATCGCCTAAGCCCAATACCTGGAGGTTGTTGTTAGCTGTGATGACATGGCACTCTACCAAGGATGACAAAGTAACAGTCTCCAAACAAAAAAAAAGGAAAGTGATTTTCTTTACTTTGTCATTTTAGTAGTTGCTTTAGGGTTTCTGGTACACATTTTTTTTTTAATTTTTATTTATTTATTTATTTTCTGGGTAGAGTACCATGGCATCATAGCTCACAGTAACCTCAGACTCTTGAACTTAAGCCATTCTCTTGCCTCAGACTCCCAAGTAGCTTGGACTACAGGTGCCTGTCACAACGCCCGGCTATATTTTTTGTTGCAGTTGTCATTGTTTTAGCAGGCCTAGGCCAGGTTTGAACCTGCCAGCCCCAGTGTATGTGGCCAGCACCCTACCCACTGAGCTATAGATGCTCCCCACATTTTTTGCTTTTGTTAACCAAACTAACAAAACAATGGAATTGCAGAAATACTTGATTAATCCAAAAGAAGACAAAAAGAGGTAAAAGGGAATAAAGAACAAATTGGATGAATAGAAAACAAATAGCAAGGTAGGAGACTCAATCTAACCATATCAGTAATCACATTAAATGTAAATAGTCTAAACCTCCCCCATAAAGGCAGAGATTATCAGATTGGATTGAAAACACAAGATCCAACTATATTCTATCTACAAGAAATTAAAGATACAAATGGGTTAAAAGTAAAAGAATGGAAAAAGATAAACCATGCTAATACTAGCTAAATAAAAGTTGGAGTGAGTTCTGCCATGACCAAAGCCTATGCAAATTGCTGCCAACTGGGGACTCGGGGATGGGCAAGACTTGTCTGATTATTCACTTTGCAGAGGACAACTTCAACAACACATCTCCACCATCAGAATTGATTTCAAGGCTTAGTGCCCATGGCATAGTGGTTATGGTGCTGCCCACATGCACTGAGGGTGGTGGGATAGAACCCGGCCCAAGACAGCTAAACAACAACCGCAACAACAAAATAGACAGGTGTTGTGGTAGGCACCTGTAGTCCCAGCTACTTGGGAGGCCGAGGCAAGAGAATTACTTAAGCCCAAAAGTTTGAGGTTGCTGTGAACTGTGATGCCATAGCACTCTACCTAGGGTGATATAGTGAGACTCTGTCTTAAAAACAAAGAAAATAATAATAATAATACAGAATTGATTTCCAGATCCATGCCATAGGGCAGAGCAACATGGCAGACTAGAGATATCTTGCTGCTACTCACAGTGAGCTAGGAAAGTGGCCTTCAGCCACTTCTGTCTGAAGGATTCTTCACAGAAACATCACTATAAGGTCACTGTCAAGCAGCAGGAGACTTTAAGAGCCAACAAGGAGGTCTAGAGATAAGGAAAACTGAGGTGAGAGGTAGGTGCTTGGTATAGGCAGAGGCTAGCCTATCAGCCTGCTCTCCCACAGAGGATTAGGTAAGGTAAAGTTTGGCCTGCAGTGTTGCAATTTTGGACTGGGCTTCCTGGTGGAGCAGCAAGTAGATTCAAAGGGATCCAGCTGCTGGGGTTGAACACCGCCAGGCTCAGGTGTTCTCCCATTGCGTTTTCTGCTGGAAGGCACCACCATGGTAGGAAGACCACGTGCATGAAGGAACAGTCCACAGGGTCTTAGTGGATGACCAGTTCTGGCATGCCTGCTGAGCTTGAGTGGCCATCCTTGCAGTGAGCTGAGTGCCCCTGCATCTCCTAGGACGGCCTCATTGTTGTCAGGGGACACTGTCTTGATGGGCCTCCTGGGTAGTCTGCCAACACCTTTGGGGCCTCTGTCCTGTGGGGAATAAATGCTGATGAAGCAAACAGGCCCAGATTGAGGGTAAAGAAGTCAGGAAGACGATTTAAAATAGTAGATTGCATATGAACTTTATGGACACCCTGTATATTGTTTTACTTATTTTTTGCTTTTTCAATTTTTTATTAGTTTTTTCTTTTTTTTCTCTTATAGTGTTGTTTTTGTTTAGTTTTTTTTCCTTTGATTATAGTTTTATTTTTTTCATTTTTACTTGTTTCAATAGCAAAGACTTCTCCATTTTTATTAGTTTTTTTTAGCCCCTTTTATTCTTTCTTTTTTATGTCCCCCCTTTTTCTCTCTGTTGGTAGAGATTTTTCTACTTTTCTCATCTTTCCCACATAAATTTCTCATACAACACTGAAGATATCCATTTTTCTTCTTTATCTTATATAATTGTATTTCTAATTTTTTTTTTTTTTTCATTTTTTCTCTTCTCTGAGGGCTGGGGTTCACGGCAGTAGTCTGGCTCAAGGAGTCCATGAGCTTATGGTTTTGAGTGTCCTTCTAGCTTTACCTTTGGAAAGAAGGTATTGGTAGGGCCTTACATATTGCTGATTTCTTTCAGTATTTAACAAAGCTGGGGGGTCTTGCTTTTGACCAGGCTGGTAAGGAGCTCCTGACTTCAAGGAACCCACCCCTCAGTCCAGCCCCCCCACCAAGTCCTAGAACTGTGGAACTAGTTAAAGACCTTACCAAACACCACCTTTTCCCCTGTCACTCTTTCTCTCTTATTGCCCTTTCTTCTTCTCTTTGATTCTTTCCTTCCACCCCTTTCTTTTTTCCTCCCTCTTTATCTTTTCTTTCCCTCTTCTTGCTCTTTACCCTTATCTTCCTTTTGACCTTATGCCAAAAGGTCACTACAACACCTAAGCTCTGAGACAAGGTAATTTGAACTGAAAGAGGTGTAGTGAGAAGGAAAAAGTAGGGTAAGGAGTGAATGAGAAGAAAACACACATGAGGACATGAGGAGGAACCAACAGAAAAATTCTGGCAACATGAAAAGCCAAAATAGAGCAACCTCTCTCCCTCAAGGGATCTTAAGGTAGGTATTCTGCCTATAAAGATTAATGGAAATGACAGAGAATTTAAAATGTGGATGGCAAAAACAATAAAGGAAATGACAAGAAAGTGGAAAAACAGAACCAAAAAATGGACAAAAGATATGAAGAATACAGAAAGGTTTATGTTGGAGCTTAGGACTTAAAAGAGTCAATTAGGGAGCTTAAAAATGCAATAGTCTCAGAGGTAGAGGATAAAGCTCTCGAGCTAACCTAGGCAGTTAAAGAGTCAGAAAATAAGAGAGAGTAGCAGAATACTCACTCAGAGAATTATGGGACTTCATGAAGCGTTCAAACACACAAATTCCTGAAGGGGGAGAAGAATATCCCAAAGGAATGGATGCCTTACTGAAGGATATCATAAATGAAAACTTTTCAAGTATCATTAAAGATTCCCAAACACTCTTTATAGAGGGATATTGAACTCTGGATCATCTCAACAGAAATAAAGTATCTCCAAGACACATTGTCCAAACTCAAGACAAAAGAGAAAATTCTGCAAGCAGCCAGGAGTAAGCACCAATTGACCTACAGGGGTGGATCCATCAGAATGACAGCAGACTTCTCAGCTAAAACTTTCCAAGCCAGAAGAGAATATTCATCTACATTTAACCTGTTTAACAATTTTCAGCCCAGAATTCTGTATCCTGCTAAACTAAGTTTTAAAATTTATGGAGAAATCAAATCCTTTACTGATATGCAAACACTGAAGAAATTTGCCACAAAACCAACTCTACAGGAAATACTTAGACCTATTCTCCACACTAAACATCACAATGGACCACCAGAAAGGTAAATACCAGAAACTAAAGGACAAAATCTAGCTTACACAATGCGCATAGGATAAAACTAAGCAATGGACCTTCATAAAATAAGATGAATAGAACTCCACCACATTTATCAATTCTCTCATAAATGTTAAGGGCTTAAATTCCCCACTGAAGAGGCACAGGCTGGCTGATTGGTTGAAAAAGCACAAGCACATCTATATGCTGACACTAGTAAACACACCTAGCCTTGTGGGACAAAACAAGACTCAGAGCTAAGGAATGGAAAACAATATTTCAGGCAAATGGAAATCAGATGAAAGGAAGGGTCACAAGCTTATTTTCAGATACAAGTAGATTTAAAGCAACTAAAGTTAAAAAAGACAAGAATGGACACCTCACAATTCTCAAGGGATCAATACAGTGATGACATTTCAATTCTAAATACTTATGCACCCAACTTAAATGCTCCCATATTTATGAAACAGACCTTAATTGGTCTAAGTAATATGATATCCTATAACACCATAATAGCAGGGAACTTTAACACTCCTCTTACATCACAGACAGATCCTCTAAACAGAAACTAAACAAAGATACAAGGGACTTAAATGTGACCGCAGAACAACTGTGTTTAATAGACATATACAGAATATACCATTCCAAAGCTAAGGAATATATGTTCTTTTGTCAGCCCATGAACATTCTCCAAAATAGATCATATCCTAGGATATAAATCAATCCTCAATAAAATTGAAAGAATTAACATTATGCAATGTATCTTCTCAGACCACAAGGCCATGAAGGTGAAACTCAAACAAAAATTTTCATCCCCACACAAAGGCATGGAAATTAAACAACCTTATGCTGAATGACAGCTAGGTTATGGAAAAGATAAAGGAGGAAATTATTAAATTCCTCAAATATGACAACAATGAAGCTACAAGTTACCAAAACCTGAGGAATACTGTAAAAGCAGTCTTAAGAAGGAAATTTGTCACATTAGATGCCTACATCTGAAAACAGAAAGAGAGCACATCAACAATCTAATGAATCATTTTTACAGAATGGAAGAGGAAGAGCAATCTAATCACAAACCCAGTGGAAGAAAAGAAATAACCAAAATAATACCAGAAATAATTAAAATTGAAAACAAAAAAATCATTTCAAAAATCAATGAAACAAAAAGTTATTTCTTTGAAAAATTAAATAAAATTCATAAACCCATGGTCAGATTAACTAGAAACAGAAAATTAAAATCTGTAATCTCAATCAAAAATGAAAAAAGAGAAATAACAACAGATATCAGTGAGCTACAAGTGATTATCTCTGAATAATCTTTGAACTACAAAGGAACTCTATGCCCAGAAATTTGATAATGTGGTGGAAATGGACCAATACCTGGAATTATATAATCATCTCTCTAGGCTTAACTAGGAAGAAATAGATTTCTTGAATAGAGCACTATCAAGCACTGAGATCAAAGAAACAATTAAAAAGCTTCCAACAAAGAAAAGCCCTAGACCAGATGACTTCACACCAGATTCTATCAAATCTTCAAAGATGAGCTTATACCTATGGTGCGGAACCTAGTCCAAAACATTGAGAAGGAACGAACCTTCCCTGACATTCTAGGAATTACTCTGATACCAAAACCAGGAAAGGACTCAACTAAAAAGGAGATCAGACCAATTTCACTAATGAATATTGATTCAAAAATATTCAATAAAATCTTAGCCAATAGATTAGAGCTATGCATTAAAAAATATATACATCATGATCAAGTAGGCTTTATCACAGGGGTGCAAGGCTGGTTTAACATGTGTGAATCCATAAGTGTATGTAATTCACCATATTAGTAGAAGCAAAAACACACCATATGATCCTCTCTTAGGTATAGGAAAAGTAGTTGATAAAATTCAGCATCCTTTTCTAACAAGAACACTTAAGAATATAGGTATAGGGAGGGCAATTAGTGGGAACACACCTACGGTGCATCTTAGCAGGGTACTGGTGAAACTTATTAAAGGTAGAGTATTAATGTCTTTATATAGTGATCAAGGAAATGCCATGAAGGATAGCTGTAACAGTATGATCAAAATATTTCTGAATGTATATGAATCGTGCCCTGTGATTGCACCAATGTACATAATTAT
>CAUYON010106334.1:0-11447 GCA_963573935.1 Arctocebus calabarensis | reverse complement strand
AACTGTCTGCTATCTGAATTTCAGAATCTCTTGACATGTCTGGAAAGTTCTCTTTCATAATCTCATAAAGAAGAGACTCTGTGCCTTGTGACGCCACTTCATCGTTTTCAGGTATCCCTATAAGGCAAATATTGGTTTTCTCTGAGTTATCCCAGAGCTGTCTGAGAGAATGATCCGTTTTTGCCCTCCATTTCTCTTCCTCTTTGGAAGTTTGGGAATGTTCGAAAGCTTTGTCTTCCATGTCAGAATCCTTTCTTGTGCTTGCTCTATTCTGTTACTGAGGGATTTTATTGTATTTCTCAGTTCTTTGAGGGCTGCAACTTCTTGTGTCAACGTGTCAAAATCTTTGATCATTTCATCTTTGAATTCATTGATTTCTTGAGACATTGTTTGGATCATCTTTTGGATTACTGCGTGAAATTCTAATTCCATCTTTTCCTCCATTTCGCTGATCTTATTTGCTAGCCAGACTCTGAATTCGATTTCTGACATCTCAGCCATTTGCTTATACAAGGGATCTTGTGCTATATCTACCTTGTCATTCCTTGGGGGAGTTGATCTACTCTGATTATTCATATTGCCAGAGTTTTTCTGTTGATTCTGCATCATGATTATTTTTCACTGTTGCCTATGACTGTAGTCAAATTTGGAGAGTTTTCTTTCCCAGATCAGACCCCAGCAGGATAACTCTGTTGCTGCTGGATCTTTGTAGGGATTGACCCTGTGTAGTTCCTCTGGGGCTGCCCACCCAGGAAGTTCTAGCTGCCAAGCAGCTCCAGAGTGTGCCACGCCCAGATCAAGCAGCAGGGCGTGGGATGGGGCACCTGCTGGCCTTTGCAAAGGGAGCTTGTGCCTCCAGCAGTCTCTGGCTGAAGAAGAGGGCTCCAGAGGGAGGGAAGAGGGCCTGGGGCATGTATCAGAGCCAGGTGGGGTCCCAGCGGGCAGCAGGCAGAGGCCAGGTAGGGCACAGATCAGCACTGCATGGGAGTCTCAGTGGACTTCCTGTCCGGTGCTGGTGGGGGGACAAGGCCCTGCAGAGTGCCAATCTGCCATGAGGGAGTCTCAGTGTAGTTCCTGGCTGCTGCTGGTGGTGGGCCAAGGCCCAGCGGGGTGCCAATCATGGCCACACGGTATTCGTGGTGGACTGGAGTTCCTGGATCGGAGGTGGGGGGTGGGGGTTGCTGAGGCTGGGTGGGGCACAGATCAGCACCAGAAGGGAGTCCCAGCAGACTTCCTGGCCACCTGTGGAAGTGAGCCAAGGTCCAGCATAATGCCAATCAGGGCCACATGGGGGTTCCGCGGGAGTGAAGTTCCTTGCTGCTGTGGGCAGCGTGCCTGGGGCATGGATGGGAACTGGGTGAGGGTCCTTCCTGGCAGCAGGCTGAGTCCAGGCTGGGCACAGATCGGCACTGGGAGGGATCCCCCATGGACTTCCTGGCCACTGCTGGAATTGGATCCAGGCCCAGTGGGGTGCCATTGGGGTCACCAGGGGGTCCCAGTGGAGTGGACCCATATGGGGATTCCTGGCCACTGTGGGAGGTGGGTGTGGGGCATGGATCTGAGCCAGGCGGGGGTCCCATGGGCAGTAGGCCGAGGCCTGGCGGTAGTCCCGGCAGACTTCCAGTCCTGGTGGGGTGCCAAGCGGGGCCATGCAGGAATCCTGGCAGAGTTCCTGGCCACTGCTGGAGGCAGGCCAAGGCCAAGCAGGGTGCCAGTTGGGTCACGTGGGGTTCCCATTGGAATGGAATTCCTGGCTGCTGTGGGAAGTGGGCCTGGGGCATGGATTGGAGCTGGGTGGGGGTCCCGGCAGCGTCCCTGGCCTGGGAGATGGCAGGGGGCTTGGTGGAGTCTCTTACTTGGTGGGCTTTCTGGTCTGGCAGATAGGGAGGGTGGGCGCTGCTCAAGTCCTCCTCCCTCAGTTTCAGCAGAGGTCAGGCTTCTGGTGCATCAGGTAATGGGGGAAGGAATTCCTGGAAGTTCAGAATGGTGGAAAACTTTTGTTCAGTTTTTCTGCCTGAAGCTTGGTTTCTGGAAGTCGCAGCTTGCCCCAGGGGTGGCCTGCAGTTATCACTTCTCTCTCTCTCTCTCTCTCTCTCTCTCTCTCTCGGCTGGGCTCCCAGTCATCAGCTCAATTGGGCAGTTTCTGGAGGTTATCTTTCCTTTTGGACAGGAGCCTCTGTGGGACACTGCTTCCAGCCGGCCATCTTGCCCCTGCCCAACTTCTTCCATTATAAAAGATGTGAGGGTCCTTACAGAAATAGGAGTTTAATTCAGGTATTGGTATAAATTTGTTTATCTTAATAAAACATGATAGCAGTTCCTGGTGCCAATTTTTGAAATCATACTATAGCATATGGATGATTGCTTGGCAATTTGAAGGAAAAAAGAAATTTAAATATCTATATAATCACCTTTCAATCAATCTTGATATTTATGGTAAACATCACGTGCTGTAATTTATCATTTATCATTTTTATTTAGTTAATTGCATGTTTTAGCCTATTCTGTGGCGTTCACTCTAGTAATTGTCAATTTTAGTACATCCTCTATTCCATGAGGAAGAAGTATAGCTTTTTAAATTGCTTTTTTTCACATTCATTACCATACGTTGAGAAATTATCTGAGTCAAAATTGGCTTCATACTCACTCCTTCTTGCATTCAGATTGTTGAAATTTACCTTTACATCTATAAAAATCTAACATCATTCTTTCATCTGCCCTTTCAATATTTATGTCTTTCATCCAAATGTTGGTCAGTCTGACACTTTTAGTGAGGAAAGCCTTTCTCTTTCTCTCTGTCTCACACACACACACATTATTTTTTTGAGGCTGTATTTCTGTGCTCATTTTTTTTTTCTGCATCGAAATGATAAATTTTTCTATAGTTTTCAAAGCTCTATGGGTGATTCTGATGCTCACGCAACATTTGTAACCCTCATATTGACCTGTTAACCAGGTTTATGGAAGAGATACTCCAAGGGGTAGTAAGACATTTATGTATTTCCAATTACATATTTATATCTAATTGCATTTTTATCTTTAATTTCATCTTGTTAAAATATGTTAACTGTAAGAGTAATACTTCCTCATATACATAGATTTATAAATTCAAGTAATTGTGTATCTACTACTTACTAACATTATAATGTTATAGTCTTTACTTTTCTGAGTGTCATTAGCTCCGCTATTATTGATTTTGATTTAACAATTCTATTTACTCTTCTGTAGAATTGAGACTCTGAAATCTTATGTTCCTGTCTTTTTTATTTTTAGTTGTTTCTGATTTCAGTGTACTAACCTGAAGCAGGTTTTCATTTTCCCTGTTGGGTTGAGAGCTTGATTGGTTTTCTTTCCTATCCACTGTATATTGACTCCTGTTATACCTATAATTGCAGCTGTGAATTTAGGATTTGAGCCCTAAAGAGGAGTTCAGATCAGCAACACAGTTTGGGGAGCTATCCACTTAATAAAAATATTGCAATGAGTTTGTAATGCACTTAACATGTACATTATCTCATTTCACTTTTTGTAAAAGTCTTATTTAGTAAAAAAGGAATTAACATTCAGAGAAGTGAAGTGATCTTATCAACACCGTAAATTCAATAAATGATGGGGCGGCACCTGTGGCTCAAGAAGTAGGGTGCCATCCCCATATACTAGAGGTGGCAGGTTCAAACCTGGCCCTAGCCAAAAACTGCAAAACAAAATAAAAAATGAATAAATGATGGAGTCTGTTCTTGACATCATTCTATTTGTCTTTTTAACACTGCAGTGCAACTCTTCAAGGACATTCCCAATCATTACCACCTTAATGATTTGCCTCACAGTCCCATTGAAGAGAGCTCTGAGTGGGTAGTAAGTTTCTGAAACCACATACTTTTCACTGGGAATCTTTATATTCCTTCTTCTGGACTATGTAACACAACTTGCAAATACTGAAAATCTTAGCAATTCCTTAGAACTATACTCCTCAACGTTAGTGAACGAGTGGATCCCCAGAGGATCTCATTAAGGTATAAACTCTGATGTAGTATATCTGAGGGAGGAAGCACCTGAGATTCTGCATTTACCAAAAATGTTGTTACTGCCTCTGGTCTTCATACTCTACTTTAAGTAGTAAGGCTTGGCTTCTCTGGATGGTAGTGTCACTATAGAACAGAACTCATAGTGATAAGTCTTCTCTTACCCTTCCTTCATCTGTAACTTATGTATTGGTGACTAAGGAAGAGCTGATAACTGAGAACATAACTGAGACCTTTATTTCTTTGTGTTCTATAGTATGTGTCTTTGTTTTCTCCCAGTGAAAAGAATCTCTTGCTCTTACCTCTTGTTTTTCTGATTTTTGTATATGACAACAAATTAATAATTAAATATATTCAATTTTATTTTAACTTTGTTTTCCAAAATTCTGTTGATTTAAAATAAATGTATCTTTGACATCTTATGTTCTGCAGCTGTAGCAAGCAAGATTCCTACCAAGTCCAGGGAATGAAGTGTCTACCACGGGCTACTTAGGCAACTACTCAAGATCAGAGCAAGGTGTCTTGATACTTTGTCTCTTGAATGAGAGCTCATTAAATTCCACATTTTTCAAAGAAAAAACGATTTCAGGGTCAGAGATAAGGGCAAGCATAGTTATGGGATCAAATGGCTCTGCCTGTGTGGAGAAAGAAGCTGTAGGAACAGATATCTAAATGGAGAGGTAAAGGGTCTACAGATGTTATAACCCTTTATTGCTCTTTGAAATTAACTCTAAAACTTTTTTAAAATGAAGTTTCTTAGATCTTACTCAGAAAATCAGAATCAGTGGTAGAATGTGGGGCTTAGGAAAACACATTTTTAATAAGCTTAACAGATATTCTGAAGCACATTGCAGAGTCCACCCTTTGAGAAACACTAAGCTTTATATAATATTCAAAGGTCAATTTTTTTGAGCATTTGAAAGCAATGTTTGGCAGTTACAAAATACATTTTATATGTAAAGCACTACCATAATAATGAAACACCTCCCTCCACAAGCTAAAAAGTACTTTTATTCAGTGTTTATGAAGACATATTTATTCAAGCACAAATGGATATATTTTTAAGGAATGGTGATTATAGCAGTGTTACAAAAATATTGATTTCATTTGTTTAAAAACAGTTTTCTTCTACTCTAAAAAATGTGGAAGTTGTTTAAAGGATAGGCTTATTAGAAGGCCTAAGTACTGGGAAGGTGCAGTTCTTCCCAGTGGTATTGCAGTCTCCTTCAGGAGTTCAAGAAGGAGACTAGAAAGCTAAAAAATAAATTCTTTAATGAAGGAAAAAGGATGACTCAGACAACAGCTCCTGTTTTAAGGATTCTTTTTGAATATCTCTCGTTCATAAATTTTTGTTTTTAACTTATTAGAAAGATTTTAGCCACATAGTCACCATAGCTGAAAGGGATTGGTAAATTTGTGTTAATAAAATTGAGATTGTTACTACTAAGAAATAGGTGGAAATGCCTATAATGTCTAAAGCGATCTATAGATTCAATGTAATCTCCATTAAAATACAAATGTCATTTTTCACAGATCTAGAAAAAAAATTGTATGCTTCATATGAAACCAGAAAAGAGATAAAATGATGAAGGAAACCTTAAGCAAAAAGGAAAAATTATGAGGCATCACTTTATCGGACTTCAAACTATGTTATAAGGTTATAATAACCAAAACAACATGGCATTGGCTCAAGAACAGAGACATAGACAAATGGATCCAATGGGTCAGAAGAGAAAATTCAGTTATAAAAGCATCCTCAATTTGCTATCTGATCTTTGACAAAGTAGACAATAACATACACTAGAGAAACGAATCCCTATTCAATAATGGTCTTGGGAAATTGGATAGTTACATGTAGAAGATTGAAACAAGATTTGCACCTCTCATCATTCATAAATGTTAATTCATGATGACAAACTTAAACCTAAGGCATGAAACTATATTAATTCTAGAAGAAAATGTTGGAAAAAACTCCTACAAATTTTGGCTTAAGCAAAAAAAAAAAAAAAAAAAAAAATGAAGAAAATCCCAAAGCAATCACAGTAAAAACAAAAATTAACAAATGGGACCTGATGAAACTAAAAAGCTTCTGCACAGCTTAGAAACAAATAGAGTAAATACATAATCTATATCAGTGTTTTTCAACATTTTATATCTCACAGCACTCTTGAACTTAGTTAAACTTGAACTATAGTTAAACTTCCACAGCACATTTAAATTATGTTACTCAAACAAAGAGTTTAAAAAAGAATATATTTACTTTGTTTTGAACTTTTTTCAAAAATAACTTATTAATTATCTTTAAAGTTTTTCACAACACACCTAAGATTCTCTCATGGCACATCAGTGTGCTGCAGATTGAAAAATCCCTGATCTATACAAAAGAAGAAAATACTTTCACTCCATATAGCCAATAAAGGGCCAAAACCCAGAATCTACAAGGAACTCAAACAAATCAGAAAATAATAATCAAACAACCCAATAAAAGTGGGCAAAACATGAAAAGAAGCTTTTCAAAAGAAGATAGAGAAATGGCAAATAACACATGAAAAAAATGCCCCACATCTCTAATCAAACACAGTGAAGTATCACCTAACTCCAGTGAGAATGGCTTTTACTACAACATCTCAAAACTACAGAGAATAATGTAGACATGCAGAGAAAGCAACACATATACACTGTCTGTGAGACTACACATCCTTTATGGAAAGGCACATGGAGATACCTCACAGAACTAAAATTAGGCCTACCGCTTGATCCAGCAACCCCAATTTTGGGTATATAGTCAAAGGAAAAATAAAGTTATTTTTTCAAAAAGACTTGTGCACTCAAATGTTTATTGCAGGACAATTCACAATTGCAAAGATGTTGAATCAATCCAAGTGCCTATCAATACATAAGTGGATTAATAAAATGTGGTATATGTATATCATAGAATACTACTCAACCTTAAAAAATAATGAACTAATACCTGTTATACTAACCTGGATGGAACTTGGGACCATTATTCTAAATAAAGTATCACAAGAATGGAAAACAGACACCATATGTGCTCACTATTAAACTGGAACTAATTTATCAACACCAATGTCCACATTTGGGAGTAAAACTCAACAGAAAGCAAGCGAGAGGGGGCAGAAGGGGAAGAGCAAATTCACACCTAATGGTTACAATACACACCATCTGGGTGAGGGGCACACTTATAACTTGACTCAAACTGTACAAAAATGCTTCACGTATTCAAAACATTTGTATCGTCATAGTATTCAGAAATAATTTTTTTTTAAAAAGGAAAGAAGTGAAAAATGGATATCAGTTAGGTAATTAGCAGTCTCCAGCATACGGATACATTATTTCATGAGGCTTTTGTAAAAAGAAAAACAATAAACTTGATTTGAGGCTTATTTTCTCAGTGCAGAACAAGTGGCTAAGTAGATAAATCTACATGTAAGTGTTTCATAAACTATAGATAACTATATGCATAAAAAATATCATCACCACCATGATTTCTGTGAATTTCTTAAAGCCCGAGGTAAAATCTTTGCCATCTCTGAGTTAGTAATCTTAGAAAATAATTATATTCTTTCTGCTTTAATTAAAGCATGAAATAAAAACAACACTAAACAAACAAAAACAGGAAGAGTAAACCCAGATTTCAATCCTTTAACAACCCTCGAGGAACAGATCTAGCCCAATCTTTATACCAGATGGTTAATTATGTCAAAATTAAGACCTTTTCTGAGTGTCTTAAATAAGACTTTAAATAATTCTCAGGGTGAAAACTTATTTTAAGCATTTTGGGAGCAGCATCTCAACTCTTCAGGGATAATTTTCAGTCAGAATTTTTGTGGATACTTTCTTTTCTTTTAATTAATATATTTTATTTTTTGAGTAGTTTTAGGTTTATAGAAAAATCAAGCAGAAATTATAGAGAATTCTTGTATAATCCCTTTCCTCTAACACATAGTTTCTCTTATTATTATTTTTTGTTCATGTGGTGCATTTTTTTGAATTTATGAACTGATATCGATACATTATTATTAATTAAAATTCATAGTTTACATTAGAGTTCACTGTGTGTTGTAACACTCTTTGTGTTATATGTTTTTCCAAGTACTTAATGTCATGTATCCAACATTATAGTGTTAAAGACAATCGTTTTAGAGTCCTAAAAATTGTTTATGCTTCATCTAGTTTTTTTCTCCACCTTCTCTCTGATTTTCACATAATTTCTAACATTTTGTATCAAAAAAAATGGATAAACTTTTAGGGGATGATAACATTGAACTTGTTAATTCTGTTGATGATGGTGACATTGTCCTTGATGTAATTTAGATTTGACATGCTTATAAAGCTTTATAGCAATTACCTAAACCTGAAAACATCATACGCATTCAGAACTCTAGTTGATAACATTTTTATTGGTTTTATGCAGCTGGCACTTTGTCAAGTACATTATCTCTTTAAATCTTCAGAAGCAGACGACGAAGTAGCAGAAATTACCCTTGTATTCTACATGAGAACATTGAAGAATAGTCTAGTAAAGTTCTCCTTTCAGGATCATAGGGTTATCTTAGGCCAAATCAGGGCCAGTGTCTTAGGAATTGACCAATATATCCACACGAAGCATGACATTCAAAAGACCTACTCACTTGGAACTTTTGTAAGTAAGTGGAATATGAGTGTAAGTAGAAGAGATAAGCAATCTGTAGGTGTGTTGCTATTCATTGTTGTCCCCTTTGCATTTGCCATGTCCACTATGATCCTTCCATAACAGCTAACATTGTCCTCAGAACCTATGATTCGTTTAATGTTCTACTGTTGGCATCTTAAAATTCTTAATAATTTTACCTATAAACTTGCATTTTCTAAGTAAGTCAAGCAGGATAATGGAACCTGTTGCATGACCACAAGAGACTCACAATATTTTATCTTTGGATATTCTTTTCTTCCCTCTTACATATAGAGTTTGGTGTGACCCCCAAGGACAAAGGTCCAGTTGGCCCACAGTGTGTGGGAATTCAGGGAAACCCAAAATGAATACAAGATACATGTATTGCATATGAGTGTCATATGCTTATATCACTGAGAAAACACAGAGAGAAGGCATTAGTGTTCTAAGAAACACAAACAGCCAAGGAGTGATATATCATATTGTATCATATCATATCTTGTCAATCATATCGTATCTATATCATGTTCCACCTCATTTTTGTTACATCCTTGTAACATCCTTGTATTAATCAGTCACTTATATTGAAAATGATGACAGACATAAAAAAAGAAAGATAAAACAACCCATACTTCCTTTTCCTTTCAATCCTTCTTTACTTATAATTTAGTCAAAGATAGTGTTGGTACAATATATGTGTATCAAGAAATTTAAAAAATAGTTGAGTTAATTTTGTAAAGTGTTTCCACCGTTTTGGTAAAACCAAAATACATTTCCATGTATGAGTCACAAAAACACGTATTGTGCATTTCTAATGATCCCACATAAAGTTAAACGCTCTTATATTTTCATTTAAAACATGCTTGTTCAATATAACAATGAACGGAAAAATTTATATGAATAATATAAAATGTTAATATTTTTCATTTGAAATGATATTAAGTAGTATCATCAATACCACAACAAATCAATAAGAGATCACAGAAAAAGTAAGGAAGCTTTATATGTAAGTACCTTTAATAGAACTTTTAACCTAGAAGCCCATCATTTTCATTTTACACTGGCCCTCTCAAATTATGTAGTCATTTTTTTTTTTGTAGAGACAGAGTCTCAGTTTCTCGCCCTCAGTAGAGTGCTGTGGCATCACACAGCTTACAGCAAGCACCAACTCCTGGGCTTAGGTGATTCTCTTGAATAGGCCTCCCAAGTAGCTGGGACTACAGGCGCCCACCACAACGCCCAGCTATTTTTCTGTTTTGCAGTTCGGCTGAGGCTGGGTTTGAACCTGCCAACTTTGGTATATGGGGCCAGCGCCCTACTCAATGAGCCGCAGGCACCGCCCCTCATCCTTGATCCGACAATTGATTCACAAGGTCTGCCATGTGCTAATGCTCATGTTCCAAACTATAGGTCTCCAATCTTTTTATATTATATCACAAAGGGAAAAAATGATCATATTTATAAGGAATGCTAATATTGAAATAAACTGAAGATACTGTTGTGGCCACAAATGGCTAGCAGAAGGACTTTTAGTTTCTAAGTTCTAGCCTTGCAGTCTTCAGAACTGAGAAGATCAAAATTTCAACACATTTGGAAAGGCTCACAAACTATAAAACCAATAGGAAATGGATAAATTCCTAGACATAACAACCTCCCAAGCTTGAGTCAGGACAAATAGAAATCCAGTGCAGATTAATGACAAGGAGTGAGACTGAATAAGTAATAAAAAGTCCAACAAAACAAAAGAAAGCCTAGACCAGAGTCACGGTCAAATTCTATCAACTTATAAAGAGGAATTGGTACCAATGATACTGAAACATTCCCAAACAATCAGGAAGGAGGAATCCTCCTCATGCATTCTTTGAAGCCAGTATCACCCTAATACCAAAGCCAAGAATGAATGAAATGATAAAAGAGTATTATAGACCAATATATCTGATGAAGATAGATGTAAAAATCTTGAGCAGAATTCATAGTATTAGAAAACTGAGTCCAGCAGCACATCAGACAGATAACATATCATAATCAAGTGTGTTTTACCCTGCAGATGCAAATATGGTTCAACATATGCAAGTCAACAAATGTGATTCACCACATAAACAGAAATGAAAACAAAAACTATGTGATCAACTCTTTAGATGCAGAAAAGGGATTCAGAAAAATGTTCATCCCTTCATGATAAAAATCATTGGTAAACTAAATTTACCTCAAAGTAATAAAATCTGTATATGGAAAACTCACAGATGGCATCAAACCTAACAGGAAAAGCTAAACTTACTCCCCATAAGAACCAGAACAAGACATGTATGCTCACTGTCACCACTGCCATTCAACATAGCACAGTAAGTCCTAGACAGTGTTATCAGGCAAGAGAAAGAAATAAAAGAGATCTACATTAGAAAAGAGGAAGTCAACCTTCCCCTTCATTTGTGTTTGGTGATAATATGACCTTATATTTAGAAAATCCTAGAGTCATCCAAAAGATTCCTAGATTCTGTAAATGATTTCAGTAAAGTTTCAGTTTATGAAATTGATGTACTCAAATCAGTAACATTTATATACACCAATAATGATTAAGTGGAGAACTCAATCAAGAACACAATCCCTAGCCGGGCGCTGTGGCGGGCGCCTGTAGTCCCAGCTACTCGGGAGGCTGAGGCAAGAGAATCGCTTAAGCCCAGGAGCTGGAGGTTGCTGTGAGCAGTGTGACGCCACGGCACTCTACCCAGGGCGATAAAAGTGAGACTCTGTCT
>CAUYON010106333.1:0-57861 GCA_963573935.1 Arctocebus calabarensis | reverse complement strand
AGTCTTCAGATTATACTACAAATCTATAGTGGCCAAAACAGCATAATATTGGTATAAAAGCAGAGATATAGATCTAGGGAAGGGAACAGAGAACCTAAAGATGAAACTAGTCTCACATTCACCATCTGATCTTTGATAAAGCAAACAAAAACATACAATGGGGAAAATAATCCCAATTGAATAAAGTGATTATGGGAGAACTAGTTAGTCACATGTAAAGGGTCAAAGTGCACTACACCTCTCGGACTTACAAACATTAACTCACCATGGATAAAAAAATTTAAACCTAAGACAAGAAAATATAAAAAATCTGGAATAAAGTATGGGTAAGATTCCAGTGGCATCTGTCTTGGGCAAGAATTAATGATGAAGACCCCAATTTAATTTTGGAAATTGCAGCTACAATTAAAATTAATGAATGGAGAAGTTTCTCTTCAAGTCCTTTTCCCACCCTGAGATGGGATCACTTACCCTTTTGTTGCCAATACGCTTAAGTTCTCTGTGTATTTTTGTTATTAAACCTTTGTCTGAGGCATAACCGGCAAATATTTTCTCCCATTCTGAGGGCTGTCTGCCTGCACTTACAGCAGTGCAGAAGCTTTTTAGTTTGATCAAGTCCCAGTAGTGTATTTTTGATACTGCTTCATTTGCCTGGGGAGTCCTCTTCATAAAAATTCACCCAGGCCAATTCCCTCGAGAGTTTTCCCTACACTTTCTTCTAATATTTTCCCTCTGCTTCTTATGTGAAATTGGACCAATCTGTTAACATCCATTCCCCCTTCCATAAAATGGTGTGTGTGTTTGTGTATTTTGTGTGTGCGTATTTGAACTCATCGGAGAGATGAAAACGATTAAGAAGGTTCCTAGTGACCTTGCTTCAGCCCTCTATGCTTTGAAACTCTTTCAGAGAAGACATTTTTTAAGAAATTGCCGGAGTTGCCTGCAATGTGCCTGATATAGATGGGATCATCCCTATCTTTGTGGCTTTCACACGTCCTTTCTCTGTTTCTTTTGGTTCCCCAGGAGGTGGACTTGAAGACACGCCAACCCCCTGGAACTGGCGTGTTCATGCCTGGCATCCCCTTTCCCCAGCTCAGAACATAGCCAGCATCTGTGAAATGCACCAACTGATGGACAAACTCAAGTGCGCACCTCAGAGCATGTGCCCAAGTCCTCCATGTCCCAGACTCCTGAAGACTTGGAGGATTTTTAACCATAACTGCTTCTGCACTTCCATTCCCAGCTGTCCTTCCGGAACACAGGCAAACATACATGTTCACGGGAAGGAGGTGTGGGGGAGGGATCTGTTGCTTTTTTAAAAAAGAGGAACCATGATTCCCCCCCCCACCCCTACCTGTTGTGTAGTCCCTAACGCTGAGGGACTCTTATTTCCCCAGCCACCAATAGTAATTTGGTCTTTCCATGGTTTCTAATAATTTTTTCCCGTCTCCCTGGAGCACTATGAGAATTACCTTCTTTTATGTCTGATTCTGTCAAAGGCACCTTCAAGGTCCAAAGAGGAAAGGTGCTGTGTACAATACAAGCAATCTCATAATGATGTAGCATAGGAATGTGGTAGGGATAACTGAGCGTGGTCTGTGAAATATGGTGAGCCCCTTGGAGGACGGGGCTGCTGCAGTTTCTTTAGTGTAACTAAGCTTTCTGGCTCATAAACAGAAAGGGTACATCTCCTTTTCTATAGTCATTCTTTTCAAATTTACAACCATAGTGTCTCTGGACCTTGAAAGATGTTTGAAATAAAGACAACAGTCAAAAACAATTATTTAAATGGTAGTAAATATATTTTCATTTCTATTGTATAGAAAAAAGCATGCCGAAGTGGAAATGGGGAGCTATGGGCTCTCGTCTCCTTTCTGGTCATGGATTATTACCTAACTTTAGGAGAGTGGGCCTGTCTAAATGAACCTGTAGACCCACTGTGTGAAGCCAAAGATAATGGACCTCATTTCCTCTTCACATCTCATACTTTTTGGATTCTGATTCTATCCTAGTGCGAATTCCTTTGGGTCAAAGGCCATGATTTTTATTCGTCTCTTTTATTCCTAGTCACAAGCATGATACCAGAAAATTGGTAGGCCCTCAACAGACGTTTGTTGAATGAATGGCATCCAAAATATCAACCATGATGGATATTTGTGTACCAATATCCAGATCGAGCAATTCCAAGGCTTGACATCGGAGACAGCACTTACTGTTCAAAAGACGATGGAGAGTTGATATCATTAAGAGATTCTCTTGAGAAAGTAATAAAAACTGTCAGACTATGTCATATGGACCAGCTCTGAACAGATGCTATCCTGAGGAGTCTGGGAAAGAGCCCCTGAATTCTAAAATTAAGTGTGTGATATCATGCGTCTTTCTGTCTGTCGAGTGGAAATGGGTTTGTATAGTTGGCTCTGCTGCTGCGTTTGAGTGAACACAACTCAAAGCCTTCTGAGTGGTTCACAGGCATAAAGGCAAAGGCTGTGTGTGAGCTTGGTACCGCCTCACTCATCAGTGGGTTAACCAGAATGGCATTCGAAAACTTTCTACAAAATATCACGGCAATTGAGATACCAAATGTAGCACCAAGAGTTGTTTTGAGATCTGCCTTAGCAAAGAAAATGTTGACATTTATTATGTCTAATATTAAGGCCTTGATTGTGAAATATGTTTATAGCTTTCTGGATGAAAACCGTAAGATTAAAAAAATACAGTGCGTAGCAAGATACACAAAATAAAAGATTTCACTGCTGAGACCCTGCACACTTTTATTTCCCATTTCTTATTTCTAAATTTCCTTTATCTTCTAAGGGAAATCATCACTGAGACGTTTGTGATTGGAAGAAAGATTTGTTTTGAAAACATTTTTAGGAAATCAAAAAAGACTTCTGGACTTTAAAGAAACCCCAAATTGCCTATTCTAAGCATAGGGCCAATCATTTATGACAAGAAAATATCTAGAAGAGGAGAAAGTATAAAAATATGTTGACAAGCATGTCTCTCAGAAGGATAAAGTGAAGTGTGTTCTTAAAAATATATGCCTGGGCTCTATTCTGCAAAAAAATATAAATTAGGAAATCTGCTTTTTATTTGTTTGTTTATCTTTTATGAACAGCCGCCTTGCCCATGTAATGTTTGCTAATATCCCATGAGAAGATTCTTAGGTGCAGATAAACCCTACTTGGCTTAAATATTATCAGTAGCTTACACCCTTCCTACTCCTCCCTGGAAGGATGCCTCAGTTATAGGTGTGAATACTGAGAATGTATGCTCCTCACAGCTGCATACATTTGAAGTGTATGCTTTAATTCACGTTATTATTTCTGGTACTTTTCATACATCCTGACCTCTTTTATAACTAATCTTTCTCTCTTGCTTTCTCAGTTGGGAAAGTAGACCATTCTCAGTATTTCTATTATTGTGAAACAGTCATGTTCATGTAATGACTTTAGAGTAAATCTTAGCAGAGTTTCAGAGATTATTTTGCCTTTATTAGGGAGCATGCAGATACCTTCATCTATTTTTAAGTAAAAATGATGTAAAGTACAAAATTTGAAGATTCATTCACAGGTGGAAAGCTAAGCGTTTTAATACTATGATTCTAATAAATCAAAAGAGATGCATCCAAATATCAGTTATCGACCCTTGAATAAATGAGCATTCAGGGTAGGTGATATTTTATATATTTTATGACTGTGGTTGATTTTTAATGTTGCAAGAGAATGATAACTTTTGCCTCAGCTTTGTCTTTAAAGCACTTCAGAAGAATCCCCGTATATCAATGGAGGCTGCAGCATAATATAGCTGCATAAAACTTATGCTAGTGCAAGGATGCTAAAGAGAATCATTCGTTTTCCTAATAGCTCTATTTTAGCAGACCACAGCCTTACCAAGAAATGCCCTGTTAGCAAAGCTGTCATTCCACAATGATCTCTGGATGCAAGAATGATGATAGAGCACAGACTTCTGCATTTATTGTGGAATATCATTTTTCCTTTATTTTTGAAAAAAATTCAGGGTTCGTATTCCATTTTCCTTTGGCTGTAATAAGACTGAAGTTTTATTCAAGGTAAAAAACTCATGCAAGTAGGGAATTATACACTGGAGAAATATTTACACGATGCACTGTAATCTTTCTAGCTAGAGTACATTAGATTTTCCTTTTCTATCCAGGCACTTGAAATTGATACACTGAATATTTTCTTTTCCCCAGGTCACAGTATAAGAATAATATCATTTAGTTTACAAATTATACCTTGGGAGTCAAACTTTATGTGGTACCAAACTAAAGATGGGTTCATACTGTTTTGGCAATTTACAGACCAAACATCTTCAACGCCCTTGGGCCCACGGAAATAATGAAGGGGATATGATTGAATGGCAGTGAAACCCTGCTGCAGCCTCGCCCTGGATTTAATTCAGACTCCTTGCAGTGGCCCAGGAGGCTCTGTGGGATCCTGGCCTAGATTCTCTCTCGGACTTTCTCTGGTATTATGCTTCCTTGTTACTGCCTTCCTGCTATGCTTACCTTCTCAATGTCCTTGGTGTACACTCACCTTGGTTCTTCTTGGTGGAATTTGCCCTATTTCCCCTGCTGACTGACACGATTTTCCCATAAAGTGTTGACGTGGTTTGATCCGTATTAGTCAGCATCAGTTTGTATGTCTTCACCTCTGAAAGGCTTGAATGATCACCCGTTCCCAAGTGGCCTCCCAGGCACTCACTTGTCCAGCTTCTTTTTTATGACAATTACAACTAATATTTTTACACTGATTTTCGAGACAAAGTCTCACTCTGTCACCCCAGGATAGAGTGCTGTGGCATCATAGCTCACAGCAACCTCAAACTCTTAGGCTCAAGTGATGCCTCTTGCCTCAGTCCCCAAGTAGCTGGGACTATGGGCATTGAAGATGTTTGGTCTGTAAAGTGACAAACAATGCCTGGCTATTTTTAGATACAGAGTCTGGCTCTTGCTCAGGCTTGTCTCAAACTCCTGGGCTCAGGCAATCACATGCCTCGGCCTCCCAGAGTGCTAGGATTACAGGCGTTATTATTTCTTACCTGAGGCAGCACCTGGTGAGGACCATATTTGTTGTGCTTATTGAGTGAGGCTAGGAATGAAGAAACTAAGTGGGATTTCAGTCTCAGGTCAACATAAAGCAAACGAAAGTTAGTCCAATTTTCTCTCTTTCCCTCTCTCATTCTTAATGCACTTGCCCTTTAATTTCACATTTAAATTCCATAACAGGCAATATCAAAGAGTAGCTTCAATTTCCCACAAGCAAAAATTTAGCTAGTTAAAGCAGAGTCTGGATTTTTTTCTACATCCCTAGAGCCAGGACTCAGGAACTTGGACCCAACTGCAGCAAGGATTGATTAAGTTTCCAAAAGTCTGGCATTGAACATGAGATTCCACATTGGTTCTATAAATCTGCTGACCTAGAAAGGTCTTTTAAATTTCTCATGAGCACTTCCAGACTGTGGCAATGTCAAAGAGATGAAGTAAACACAGCTAATCCAAAGAGCCTGATGCAATATGGTCCACAGTGTTTCTCTGCCATTATTTACTTGCTATTTTTTCTTTTTTCCAACTGGTTTGTTTGAAATCTAATGTTTTTCCAAATTTTTCTACTTTATATGGTTGCTCTAAAACGGTAACCAATGACATTTTGACCCTGTCATAAAATAGTTTATTAGGGTTTCAATAGTTTATTAAATAAATAAAAGTTTTAAACCCAAGATGTTGATAAAAAGATTAGATATGTAAATGTATCTAAAAAAGATTAGATATATAATCTCAATATAAAAGCTTATTATATTGAGATAAACTATTTCCTGCTATACAATTTCTCATTTGGCCATACTTAGTTTTTATTTCAATATTACATTTGATTTAAGAATCAAAGAAATAAACATTAACAGTAAATTAAAACTATTATATTTTTATATTAAAATTGTGGGATGTATGTATTTTAGGAGACATAGAAATTTTAGGATGAAACTAAGGAAGAATGCAAAGATGTATCTTAGAATATTAGAAAACTAGAGAAATCAGATAAATGTTAGTGTACCCCTGTTAAGAATCAGAAAATAAATAATAGAATGCATACCAAGGAAATCAAACAAGGTAAATATTAAGGTAAGGAGATACATTAACAAACTGAAAGTAAGGTTATTATGTAAAAATAGTTTCTTCGAAGCAATAATATAATTGGCAAAGCTCCGGTAGAATTCATTAAAATGAACAATTGGAAAGACTGAAATAGAAAATAATGGAAATTAAAATGGCACATATCACTACTGATGTATGAAAGCAAATGAAAATAGAAAATACTATGAGATATTTATGACACAAAGTTTGAAAATTTAAACAAAATAGGAATTTCCAAGAGAAAAATGTTTTGTTATGTTTTGTTTACAATGATTCTGTAATCTTCTACACTAAAGAAGTATTTTCATTAAATAGATAAGGATACTCCATTTAAAGATCATCCTTCTGAAAAACTAAGATCTTTTTTTTTTTCTGAGATAGAGTTTCACTCCGTGTCTTGGGTAGAGTGTTGTGGCATCATAGCTCACAGCAACTTCAAACTCTGGGGCTTGAGCAATCCTCTTGCCTCAGCCTCCCAAGTAGCTGAGACTACAGGCATGCACCACCACTTCTGGATAGGTTTTTTTTTTTTTTTTTTTTTTAATTTATTTTCAATAGAGAAGGGATCTCAGTCTTGCTCAGCTGGGCTCAAACTCCTGAGCTCCAGCAATCCACCGGCTTCAGCCACCCATTGTGTTAATATCACTTGCTTTTGTCATTGTGCCTGGCAAAAAAAAAAAAAAAAAAAAAGGCAAAAATACAACCACTCCCCCCACAAAAAATTAGTTCTTCAGTCACCTCATCTTGCTCACCTTTAGAGGGGATACAGTAATCAAGTAGCATTTCAGCTGCAAGATTTGTTTTTGGTGACTCGCCAAGTGATTTTTATTTTTATTTTTTTTGCCAAAGACATCTATCTTGTTGGCATATTCTAAGGACTGCACTGTCATCACAAAAGCAATTTATTTGGGTGAATAAATCTAGTAAAATGCAGACATCCAGTGAAAATGTCCTCTGTGTTCAGCTCTTCCTTCAGTAATACATTAGTAGTCCCCAAAAACGGAGCTCAAGACGGTAGAAAAATCTCTATGGGATGGGGACATTCATGTGCAGTATGAAGGGAGAGCTGAGCATGAGAAACGCTGAGATAAAAGAGGGAGGTGAACAGAAGGCCCCCCTGTCAGTGGAGTGCCCCGTGCACCTGGGAATTAGAGGTGAGGGTAAAACAAAGATGGGAAGAGAAACCTACAAGGGTTAAAGAAGAGCAAAGGATAACAGGTGCTTCCCTGCTTCGTCTGGGGGGCAGATACGATACGATGTGTTTTACTGGAAGGAAAACTAACCTAAAAGTCAAAAGAATTGACTGTTTTTCAGTTGCTTTGGGATCTGGCTGAGACACTTGGCCTCTCCATAAAATAAAGATGTTTATATAGGAGTCCCCAAGGTCCCTGCCTGTTCTAACTCTCCGTGTCTGTACATGTTCAAGTCACTCTCCTGGTCGTGTAGGAAAGCTACTGTTTTCCAGTTATCTCTTCACCAAGACCAGAGCTTCTAATGTTCAGGTATTTTTGATTTCATTGATTTTGAGGCTATTCAGTCCTTTGTCTTGAAACTATGGAGCTAACACATTCATCATTTCTCCTCCTACGCTGCCTTTTTGACTTATTAGCATTTATGCGTTATCACGAGCACTTTACGGTTGACAATTAATCCTCAAAAAGGCCCTTCCAAAGAGGCCCTAGAAAGATGTTATAAACACTCATGAAATTCATCTCAGGCCTCCTTAGGAAAGTGTGCAAATGGCATCCCTATTGTGTACATATGACTCCGTATCAAGTTTCAGATTTATAAATGGGCCACGGTCAATAGCACGTACACTAATTAAGCTTCTGTTCCTGAGTTTTTGTGTGATATATAATTGTTTATTAGTCTCAGTAAGATTCTCTGCCAGAAAAAGAAATGCCAATTTTGTGAAATTTATTGACTGGGACTTAGAACCTGGATGGGAAAAGTAAGAGTGACATAAAATTGACAGATATTTGTGAAATTTAAGCACATTATCTCTTATTCTCAGGCACTAATGGAGGTCATAAATTAAGCAGAATTCAGTCTAACAAAGAAGAGCTCTCACCTGATGACAGCAGTAAAACACCATCCAAATGGATGAATAGGTGAAGCCTGGGCTGAAATTTCATCTTTCAAGTAAATAGATGTTACTTCAACCTAGATCCCAGCAAATATTTGCATTCTGGCTCATTTCCTATGGAGAATTATGGACCCATCCACACCACAGTGTTTCTAGAACCTTCCATGAAGAGAATGCAAAACTCCCAAATAGTTTTTATTCAAGTTACTTTCTGTGAATGCATTTGTTGTTAATATTTTTATTTAGACTGAGTCTCACTTTGTTGCCTTCGGTAGAGTGTGCCTGACATCACAGCTCACAGCAACCTCAAACTCTTGGGCTCAAGCAATGTTCTTACCTCAGCCTCCCAACAAGCTGGGGCTCAGGTGCCAACCACAATGCTTGTCTCTTTTTTAGAGGCCATGTCTTGCTTTTGCTCAGGCTAGTCTCGAACTCCTGAGATCAGGCCGTCCCACCAGTGTCGGCCTCCCAGAGTGCCTGGCTGACAGGTGTGAACCACTGTGCCCAGCCTTCTGTGAATGCATTTTAAAAACTGATTCTACTGTGTGCCTCATGCTTACTTTTTCCCAGAAGTGACCCTTAGGAGCAGTAAGAAATCACTGAGTAGGGCACTGCAAAGAAGTCTTGGGGCAGAAAATGACAAGAAGCAAACAAAGGCAGATTCCACCCCCTGTGCACACTTTCCTGCTCTGAGAAAGTTACTGAGGTGCAGACCAGGGAACTGCTCTGTGCATGGACTTCACCCCCTGGAACCTGCTTTCTAAGCTTGTGCAATTAAAGAAAGCGGGAATAACGTCTCTCTCCCTCACTGGCTTAGTGAGACAATGCATAGGAAGGTGCTTGTCAAATTGCAAGGTGCTACAAAGTGTGATGCCTTGTTGAAGTAACCACGTGTGGAGAAATTGTTGTTAAATATCTTTTGCCACTTCAGATATTGCTGAACTGTAACTGTAATTGTCAAACTGCAAAGAAAAATTCTGAGTAATTGAATGGTTTTGATATTTGGTACATGCACAAAGCCATGTCCACACACACATACAAGAGGTTGTTATATTGGCTTTCATAATGTAGTGCAAATGGAGTGGCCTATTGTTTATAGAAGGAGGGTTTCATGGAGATAAGACAGAAGAAAAGAAAGGTTTTCAGTTGGGCCAGCTGACACTGCTGTGGCTGTCATGCGGCCTAATTGATTCAGAGCACCATAAAACAGCGTGGTCCTGGTGGGGTGGCACTGTGTTCCGTCTCAGCCAACACTGCATCCCTAAACCCAGGGCATGCTGTAAAGCAGCATTTTGCTTTCTTCTTTGAGACCAGGTCATGCCACATTTCAGTTCAGGCAGACAAACAGTTTGGCTTAATGCTAAATACATTTTTATATATGCTCTTAATCAGTGATATTCTGGGACAAAAATTTACTTCCTTTACCCCATACAAGGTTGGGTGATCAGAATTGAAATAGACAGGATGAATTTTTTTTTAGAGACAGAGTCTTTGTTGCCCTCAGTAGAGTGCTGTAGTGTCACAGCTCACAGCAGCCTCCAGCTCTTGGGCTTAGGTGATTCTCTTGCCTCAGTCTCCCAAGTAGTTGGGACTACAGGCACCTGCCACAACGCCTGGTTACTTTTTTGTTGCAGTTTGGCCGAAGCAGAGTTCAAACTGGCCACCCTTGCTATGTGTAGCCGGCATCCTACTCACTGAGCCACAGGTGCTGTCCAACTAGATGAAATTACTATGAGTTAAGGGTATTAAAAAGAACAGATTATACTTCTTACCTTGAGACCTTCAGAGAGCAAAAGCTCTTTCCTTTTATGTATTTTAATTCACCTCTCTTGGTTGACAGCTACTTTTTGTTTTTCCTTCCCAAATGAAGGAACAACATAACATAGAAACACAGCAACAAGATTAGGAATTAATTAAATGAAATAAAATGTTAAACAAAAGATAGTTCCAAAGGTTTGCAAATATAGTAAGTAACACAGAATTCTATAAATGTAGAATGCAGAGATGTTAGGGAAAAATCCACAATGCATTATGAAAATAAGTTTGGATAAGGCAAATTCAGCTTCTTCGGAGAGATGTAATATAAGTTAAATATTTTAATAGGTGTCTGAAAGATTGTGTAACCACGCCCACAGAACTGTCTGTGACTCAAATTTAAGGCAAAGAACCCATGTTTACATGAATCTAAAAGTGTTGCAAGATTTCAATCTGAGTTGTGAAAGTTCCTTTATGCCTTAGATTGCTAACACAAGTTCCAGTAGTTTATTGTGTATCAGAGGAGAAAGGCATCTTTTCCCAGACTGTTTTGTGTTAAAATAGCAATATTTTTGGCCCTCTAGGAATGACATGTTGTTTTGATTCCTGAGCACAGAGAAACCTCTGGACTTAGACAGACTATTGAGATTTAGTAGGCGATATATTTGTCAATTTTGTTGAAAATTGAAGTGTCATTTTTGAGCTTCATCAGAGACCATATTTAAGGTGGGCATGATAAAGTTAGTGATCATATGGTGACACCTCACTTATTTGTCTTCTACTGAACTAGAAGTTTCAGAGCTCTGCCTTTAAAGAAAATATCATTTTTCATAGATAATCTTCTTTGCTTAGGGGTATTATTTACATAGGTAATGATTAATATTAAGCCTGCTGAATAAGCATGTTCAATTAAACACACACAAATATACACATACACATAAACACTCACTAGATTATTGTTTTTGTCCAAGAAAAAAGTGACCTCAAGTATAAGTGTGAAGTTTTACGTGCTTCTGTTACTGTAGAGATTTTTTTTTAATTTATTTTTTATTAAGTCATTTGTACATAGATCATACATACATTTACACCATTATGGGATTTGTCGTGTTGATTATTTGTATAAATTGGAGTGCTTACATGCTACTAATCAATATAGCTTTCCCCTCTTTTACACAGTTACAGCATTAAGACATTTGTGTTCTACTCCTGATAGATCCAACTTGTACTTGCATTATGCTCCATAGGTGTGGTCTCCCTACTAACCCTTCCTCTATGGACCCATCCCCCTCTCTTCTCTTCCCGCCTTCATCCTAGGCTATAGTTGTGTTTCCTTTTTCAAATGCAAGTGTGAGTGATTATAAATTGGTTTGACAGTAGTACTGAGTACATTGGATATTTTTTTTTCCATTCCTGAAATACTTTAGTAAGAAGAATATTTTCCAGCTCCATCCATGTAAATACAAAAGAGGTAAAGGCTCCATCTTTTTTAATGGCGCATAGTATTCCATGGTATACATATACCACAATTTATTAATCCAGTAGAGATTCTTATTTGTGTTAATATACTTTTCCTTGATTAAAGTTATTAGTGGCTCTTAGTGAATAAAAAGTGGGCTGGATTTGTTTTAGATGTATTTGCGCATCAAAACTCTTGCGTTTACAGTGTCCCATCTGTGTGGGACCACAGAATTTGAACCTGTTGTATAAAGACATGGGCTTCCAGTGCTGTGTGAACAAGATCACTGATCCGTTGATATTTTATTGCAGGGCAGTTAGCTTCATTCCATTCAGAAGGTACAGATTGTACCCTTTATCATAATAACCTATTTTCCAAATGTCTGTATTATATCACAGGACAAGTTTGGAGATGGAAGAAGCCTGGGTCCTGATAGAAAAAATAACTCAAAGACATTGCTGCTCACAGAGTGTTGGAAAATATAGGGGTGAAAGATGGAAGTGATGTGAGAGATTGTCTCTTCCAGCCCATTCAGAGACATCATCTTTGAAACCGAATAATACTCTGTAATGTGTAACAAAGAAAATGCAGAGGAAAGATTATGACAGCTATATAATAGACCTCATTTCTTTAAGTCTAATGTATACTTACCACAAAGGCACTGATAGTTATTGGAGGGTGATAGTTTTCAGTTGGCCTAACTGTGGGAAAATTGGGGAGATAGTTCAAGTTTACTATTTTAAGGAAGAATTAAAACATAAACATGTTTCTCTGTCTATTATTGATTTGATGGGTCTATAATGAAATCTATTTCACAGAAAGCCATAATAATACATAATTCCTGCAATAATTGTGTCATATAGTAATGTAAGTCTTTAGTAATATCAACATTAAGATATACATTAAGAAAAAGATTTTAAGTTTTATATGTTCATTGAACAGATTATTATTACCAAGTAAATAAACTATCTTTTTGAAAAATAAATGCGTATTACATTCTGTAAAATATCTGTAGAGTAAAAAAAAAGTCATATCTTTTTTTTTTCTTTTTCTTTTCTTTTCCCCCAAAGCTGTGGTGGTGTCTGTAGTATAACTAAATAAAATCAAAAGATTCAATTGCTCTTAAATGTTACACATAGCAAGGCCTACTCTAGACAAAATACAAACAAATATTAATTATTTCAAATGTCCTTAGCAGTTATTGTGCAATAGTTTAGTACTACAGTAAATAGTTTCAATATTATGCACAATGCTGAGAGTCAGATATATTTGATAACCTTTAAGGTAAGTAAAATCTGTGTACTTTACTCAGTCTTTTATAGAGTAAAGAGGAAAAGAAAAAGATTTAGAAATATCCTCTATAGTGGTTTGAGTGGTGGCCCTTCGAGAGGTCCAGAATTGTGGAGGACTTTGCAGATGTAGTTAAATTAAGAATCCTAAGACAAGATTAGCTGGCCTTATCTAGGTTGGGTCAATGCCAGGTATCATTATTATAAAAGAAACAAGAGAGACAGACACGGACACAGAGGAAAAGACCGTGTGAAGGTGCAGACAGGTATTGAAGCTATGGGGGCACGAGCAGAGGAGCATACGGAGCTGCCAGGCACTGGAACAGGCGAGGGAGGAGACTCTCATATTATTTACTATTTTGCATTGTTTCTTTCAGATCAATATGAGGGTACAAATGATTAGGTTATATTGTTTGTGTTTCTAAGGTAAAGTTCAAGTTGTAGTTGAGCCCTTCATCTAGGGGTTGTGCTTTAAACCCTTCCTTTGTGCCCATTAGGTGAGAGCGCACGAATTCCCCTCCTTCCTCGCCCCACTTAAATTCACTCTGGAACATTAGAGCTCTGCTGACATGCTAATTCAGAATTTCTGGCCTCCACACTATGAAGGAATAAATTTCTTTTCTTTTAAACTGTCAACTTTGTGATTTTTTTATGGCATCCCTACAGTGTTGACATATCCCCTCTCATATTTTTATACTCATCAAGGCTTTTTTGACAACTGAAAATCTTTATAATTCAAAGGTGATGGACCCTTAGAAGGGGAGTTTAAGAGGCCCTGCCGTCCAGGGAAGAATGTTACACTTAGTTCTATTTACGATCCACAGATGTGGAGGTGACTGATGTTTTCATTCACTCATAAGGTCTACCCTATCAATTTGATGGATTATGTGAGCCATCTCTAGGGTCTTGTTTAAGTTAGTAGCAGCAACTATAAAGATGACAAAAACCATGTACTATTTTATAGGGAGTGCCTCTTACATACCAAGTCTTATCTGTGGACCTCATAATAATCTTATGAGGAAGTCGCTCTTATTTTACAGCAGAGGAAACTGAGGCATGGAAAGATTAAGTATTTTTTTCCCAATGTCAATACTTAGTGAGAAACCCTGTGTCTATGCCGGACACTCTGTGCTTCTTTGAATTACTTTCTAAAAATTGTGCTTATGTAATTTTATCCCCTTCCTTTGTATTTGCTTATTCTTTTCTGGATATGCTCAAATCTTTCTCTTCCTTAAAACAAACTAAAATCCAACTCCCTCTGCCTTGAAATCTCCCACTTGCTATCCTACCCCAAGACTTCATAGAAAAGCAGTGAACACTTAATTTCTCCACAACTATTCAACTACATATTAAGTTGAATTGAATGAAATTGCATGTAATGAACTGATTGTGATATACATACAGCAGTCTTATCTGGCTGAGTCCAGCACTTGCAAACCAATGCATCAGACTCCTCCTCTTTCCACTCTGAACCTACCCTTGAAGGAGGGAAGACAGACCTTGTCCAACTTACCAAATGCAATAGTCACTTTTCAGTTCTCTTTTTCATTAACAATAGTTAGAATTGGCAGGGAACACTTGCTGAGTGTGTTCCAGGTAATAGAAATGTGTGTTTCAGGCAGTGGAAGAGATATTATCCTTTCAGCCAATTAAAAGAGGATGGAACTGAAGCTTGTAGAGGAAATTTGCCATCCATACCGAGCATAGATGGTTTTCAAAGAATGGTTCATTTTACCATGACACTCTCGATGGCTATCATATAAAAACTCCCTTGTCTTTGACATAATTAAGGGAAGACGAGTTCTCACTTGATGTCTATGGGACTCCGCTCTATCCTCCAACCTCTGCTCACTCTTCCCTTCGTCTTACTGAATCTTCTTTCCCTGCCTAACATTTGTCATTTTTTTCCCAAGGTCTTATCTTTGAGCCTGGTCTTGCCTCACCCCATCTTTTCTCACCTTTCCTTTCCACCTTATACATTTATTCTATGAATTTAAATATCACTAACAGTCTGATAACTTTCAAACCTCCACTAAGAATTCTCTCTTGAGTTTCAGATGTAGTACCCTGTTAGCTATTGCTCCTGGAACTTAGGCTATTCAACTCACACACACACACATCTAATCCAATCTAGCTCATTTCTTGACTTCAGTCGAGCCAATACTCTCAATGAAGAGTCATGTGAACCTGGACCAATTCACAGAAGTTATTTCCCCCATCTTTCACTTTCTTCTCTACTTCAACCACAAAGGATGACCATCAAGTCCAGTACTTACTGGCTGAATAATGATGCTTAAATCTATCTCACCTTTTCTATCCACAATTCAAAGGCTGTTGTGTGAGCATCCCCTAAGTGTTGTCTGATGTTCGGCAGTACTCTTTGGGCTGGTCTTCCTATTCTTGTTGTGTTACTTCGAGTGACCTCCCCTGAGTTAGGTGATTAGCTGAAGAGAACACCGCTGGAAAGAATACAAGGTTTGCCCAGTTTAGCAGTGAATTGTAGAAATGGTATTAAACCCAGGTTTTTGTGATCTATGTCTATGAAAGCTGATTCATAATGCTACTGGTATTAATATTTATTTTTAATTATGTGTCACCTTAGAGGTTTCTGGGTCATCCACTATTCACATCAAGTCCCTATAGCCATTAGGGCACTTTGACCAGAATCATCTTCTCCTATTGTTTTGTGGGTTTGGGGAGCAGAACATAAATTTAACATTTAGAAGCATCTCATATTATTAAGACACATTCAACATCTGTGTTTACATTTCTTTTCTTTTCTATTTTTTTTTTTTTTTTTTGAGGCAGAGTTTCACTATGTCATCCTCGGTAGAGTGCCATGGCGTCACACAGCTCACAGCAACCTCCAACTCTTGGGCTTAAGCAATTCTCTTGCCTCAGTCTCCCAAGTAGCTGGGACTACAGATACCTACCACAATGCCCATCTATTTTTTGTTGCAGTTGTCATTGATGCTTAGCTGGCCTGGGCCGCGTTGGAACCGGCCAGCCTAGGTGTATGTGGCTGGTGCCGTAACCACTATGCTACGGGCGCCGAGCCTGTGTTTACATTTCTTAGTAGGGGCTTCAAGAATGAAATTCCTAATTCATTGGACATGAATGAGAAATAATTCAGTTGAAAGGAATTTGGACTATGATGTTTTCTTATCTTTGTTTCAACTTTTTATTGGTATTTTTACTCTTTGATTCCTGCTGCTAATGTTTTTCGAGGTCTGAAAGAGTTTTTTTCTTCCATCTCATTTGTAGACCACAAACCTTACTTGATTCTTCATAGCAGAGCTGAGATATGGACTACCAGGCATTTAAAAAATGAACTTTATTAAATATTAAATAATACAGCAATGTTGAACACATTTAGCAATTGTATTGTGCATATTTGCTTACGTATATACCATTAATGGAAGAAATATACACAATTATATATAAATTTATAACTTATAATGTTGCATAGTAGATGACTCAAATAGAAAATACAGAAAATAGAAATACATTCCAGTGAGCATTTTTCTGAATATAAGGATGAGTAAGAAATGATTTGTCAATGAAAAGAACATTAGACTTTATCGTAGGACAAGATTATGGTTCTGTCAATTAAAGAATGCATGACTTTGGACAGTGAACTTAACTCTCTATGTCTTCTTTCTTTTATCATTATAATTAACTATTCTTACAGTGACAAATAGCTTTTTTTAATCATTAGACAGAACTATATTATACGGCTGAGAACTAATAATCAATTTAAAGGTACTACCTTAGCTCCTGGCATACACATGATGGCTATTACTATGTTCATAGGTAACTAATGAGAGTGTGAAAAGTTCAGAAACTGATGA
Organism: Arctocebus calabarensis; assembly: GCA_963573935.1. Lineage (NCBI taxonomy): Eukaryota > Metazoa > Chordata > Mammalia > Primates > Lorisidae > Arctocebus > Arctocebus calabarensis. The sequence goes on along the minus strand of CAUYON010106333.1, from coordinate 41,270 downwards.
ACTGAAATGGCAGAAATGGAGACACTGAATAAAGATGGCTAAACCTTGGGGCTCAGTTTCTAACCAAAAAAGTCATCAGATCATGGAAATGCTGTTTGTAATACAGTGAGCAGCCAATAGCTTCAGGGGTCAGGTAGGGGCATGATGATGATTTGGGGGGTGGAGAATATAGGGATGAATATTTTAGTTAGATGGAAAAATGAATACGATGACCTTTGAGGTCCCTATCAAGCCTAATATTATTGATATTAACATATCACCACCTGAGGTAACACTTAATTCTCTTAGTCATTGACATGACTGTGATTAAATTTCACATCCTCTTAGTGTCTGAACAGGAACAGGTGGAGCTGGAGGAATCACCCAGGTGAATAACCAAGATGAAGAGCATTGGCCAGAGGTGGCCCTTCGTTTGTTGGAGCGGGTGGTTAACATGGCTGAAAACGAACTTTCAGTATTTTAATTTGATTGGCGAGGCTTTGCTTTATCCCAATCCCATTCGATTAGTATTTCTAAATTAGTAATGGTCCGTGAGACATCTCAACTTTTGAAATAAAATTAGCAGGTAAAAATTGTCTCTATACTGTTTCCCACCTTCCAGGATTCCTTTACATTATTTATCGGCTGAAGGAGAATTTGCTGCTGTAGCAGTTTGGCGAGATTGTAAAATTTCAGAATGTTATAAAACTTCTGGAATCTGTCATTTCGATTAAGAAGGTACAAGGAGAATAGAGGTCGAGTTGTCTCACATTTAGGGTCAGTTCTTTTTATGGTGCTTCCAAAATAAAGGATTGTTTTGAAGCAGACACTGGAGATCTCTGTGGAGCTCTGAATAAACTTGATTCAACAAAAGCCACCTAAGTCCATGAGAACTCCTTGGGAGTATTTTATTTAAGACTGTGAAAGTAGGATTGTTCATCTTTGAATATTTTCCATCTCGTAAGAAGCAGACTATAAGCCAGCTGGTGCATTTTGAGACAGTTCCTGATCACTCTACACATACACACTTCTGAAATCCTGTGTTTGATCATAGTGTCCTAAATCCTATACATTAGGAATTTTTCTCTGACTAGACTCCATTTTATGTAATTTAAAAATGTAGCACATGAAGCCCTAGGAAAGAGTGTGTGGCTGTGAGGCATTTCCATACACAATGCAAAGGTACTAAGTCAAGTATTTTCTTTCTTAACTAGCCTGACCTCTAAACATAAAGCATAATGCCTTTGATTGGGAGTATTGTGTGGGCAAGGGACAAGGGGTATTTGTGCAAGAGAAGGAAGACATCGGTCATTGCATAAATGGGAAAAGGAAGGGGCAGATGTTAGTATGGGATTATTTCCCTGTGCCATGATTTTTCCATGATGACACGTGGCCAGGCTAATAACAGTATCTATGTCCAGTTCCTTTTTCCAGCAGTTGTGAAACTCTTCTGAAATTAAAGCATCTATGTGAATTTTCTAGAAACAAAAGTCTATGGACAGTTAGCTGGGGAGGAACTTTAAACATTGAAAAACTGCCGGTGAGTACAGGGAATATTGATCAAGACCCTCTGTGCAATAGAAGGGTCTTACTAGTGTGGCTTTTGGTGCGAAAGTTCCCCCTTTGTAATTTTATCTTACGGTCAATAGCAGTAAAATATATATATCATAAAATTTACCATTTTAACCATTTTAAATATACTGCTCAGTAGTGCTAAGTACATTCACATAGTTGAACAAACTATCTCCAAAATGCTTTCCATCTTGTAAAATGAATATTCTAAACCCACTAAACAATAACTCTCCATTCCCTTTCCCCTACCCCGCCAATTACCATTCTATATCCAGTCTCTATGATTTTAACTGCTCTAAATATCTCTTCTAAAGAGAATCACATGGTGTTTGCCTTTTTGTCCCTTAGTACAGTGTCCTCAGGATTAATGCATGTTGTTTCATGTCAGAATTTCCTTCCTCTTACGGCTGCCTAGCATCCCCTGTGTGTGTGTACCTCACATTTGGTCCAGTCATTGTACACGGGCACACAGGCTGTGTCTTCCTTTCCACAACTGTTAATAATCCTGCAAATATCTCTTTGACACTCTGTTTCCAATTATTCTGGGTAATACCCGAAAGCACGATTGCATCCCTTTTGTAGCAAGATGGGGGTGGAAGGCATGGCAGAGCTTCTGGGAAAGGAAGCCAAGGTGCGGGCAGAATGGGCTGGGACTTGGGGGAGTCTTCATCTCAAATGGAAAAAAAAGGCCTGTGTGCATTTCATCAAAGGAGCTTAGTAAAAGCACCCCTGACAGGCACTTCTGCAAGATGTCTTGTTTAATTCCATCCCCACCACAGCCTCAAGAGGTAGCACCTTACAGTTCAATGACAGAGAGCATTGTGGGTATGTGAGGGGGTGTGCAGGTGTGTGTTTGGGACGAGTGGTAAATCGTCCCTTCAGTCACGTGGCCTGGAGCACAGTCTCCTCTGTGCTCAGGTTTCTCATGGGAATGGTGATTGTTCTGAGTGGTGAATCAGCTGACACCTAGAACAGCATCTACAGACGCTCACTTGATATTCATTATGGTTTGAACTCCCTCTCTCTTTCTCTCTCTTTTCATCTCCTCTGTGTTTCTTTCTTTCTTCTTTTTTCTTGCCCGTACAAATGAAGAACTGGAAGCTTAAATGATGATGTTTGATGAAAATCATACATTGATTAATATGAGATTTGAATTAAGATTTCAATCCTAGTGAAAAAAACTCCCCAGAATTTCATTGTTTCTTCTTCTTGTTAATGAATAATGATGCTCACATTAAAATCCAAATTACCATGTACGAGCTTAATTCACTGGAATTTTATTTAGTAAATGTGTATTGAGTAAGGAAAACCATGGTAGGCTAAGGAAGACAAGAGGCTATAGTAAATAATAGGATGTAAGAAATAAAAGTTAATCAAATAAGAATCAATACCAGATATATTATAAAAGTGTTTAAAGCATCCTATTATTGGGAAAGTATGGCTAAAAGTATGAGGCACTTGTTACAGAGCTGATTTTCCTTGCATTGGGAACACATTTGTATTTTGTATTCTGATTTTGTTGCTGTTGCTACCACCTCTTCCCCTCAACTCAACACTACTTCAATGTTTGAAAGAAAATAATTTGCACAATCATTGCTTCTGGCTGCTCAGAGCCCTGTCTCATAGTGAGAGGTGGTAAGTGGAGCACTGCACGAAAGAAAACAGCTCTTTACTAAGCTCTGCTCCTGTTTCAACCCTTCTATGGTAGGACACTGCTTAATTAACCAACCATCACCTACCACACTACCTTAAACGTCCCAGGGCAGATCTCTGAAGTTTCACTTTATTGGTATTTTCTTTACTAGACAACAATCTTGCAGCTTGCTGTGTCTGTGTGATATGTAAATGATGCCTTGAATTGTTTTTTATATTCCACTTGGCACTGTGAGAGCAGTTTCAGAGCTGTCATCTCTGCTGAAAGATATCAAGCCTCAGATGTCAAGGAAGATTCTCGATTTAATTCAGAAATGCTGGATGTTTGCTTCCTGGCTCTACTGATTTACATCAGTTTGTTTGATTTATCTGCCATGATGTAAAGCCTGTTGCTGTTATTTTCAGCTTACAGAATCTGAGGTTAATTAGTCTCCAAGGACATAAGTATTTGAAGATGTTATTCTGTGTGTAGTTGGAGGCGGGAAACCCAGGTGCACAGACCGGGTATGTAGCAAAGGTTGTACCGGAAATGTGGTGGGGCCATGCCTAGGAGGGTGAAAGGGGACCGTTAACAGTTGCCTCTCTGTTTTCTACTGAAGTCTAGAGAGAGAATTCTGATATTTAGAATCAAAGTTGTGAAGAAGGAAACCCAGAAAGGGTTAAGGGTTAAGGCCCCTAGAAATGCCAGCCTTTGCAAGTGTGGAGTTAGTTTTACGCCCTCTGGGTCCGGAGAGGGAGGATACCCCAAATTGGACCTGCTGCAGGAACACAGTAACAACTCCCAGCTCTCTGGAAATGCCCTTAGTCTTTGGAGATGGTTTTGTGCAGTGCAGTGACTTTGGTTATTTATCGTTTTACTGTCACTTTTATAGGCTTGGCTATATCCAATGAGATCTAAAAATTCTTCAGGAGAGGGATTGTGCCTTAGACTACTCTCTCTCCAAGTGGGGGCATATGGTAGGGAGCCAATGAACTCTCCGCTCTTCAGAAACTCGGCCTAGGCAACTGCAACTTCTACTAGAGCTTTTCCCTCTCTGGGCACCATATTTACCATCTACATTTGTGCTAAGCATTGAGGACTTGTCTAATTATGACTTTGAGGTAAACCAAGTAAGGCCATGTTCTTTAGGGGCTTTTTTGAAAGTTCCTCTGAGACAGGTGTGATGAATCTCTTCCTGCAACACACGTTGATCTGTCCTTACTTGGCACAGGCATTAGGTGGAGAATGCAGGCATTCTGCACCCAGCTCTCTGGCCATGCGGGGGCCTAACACTGAAAAGATTCTACATGTGCTAAAATTAGGAGAACGATGTACTCCTTTGATGCATAGAGGTTCTTAGATGCAGAAGAGAAAAACTGATGATGTGTCTTTAAGGAGAAAAGAAATGTGATTTCTAATGTCTTTGAGGCTAATACTGGCATTTCCAGTGTGGTCCTTGTGTACCTCTGATTACGTGAATCTGTTCTCAGAGCTGTTTGTTAGGTTCCAAGACTGCTTGAGGATATTGCCACTGAGCCTTTCACCATGGCAACTGTCTCCAGTGGTGGCCTTGTACATGGACAGAAGGAACAAGAGATCCTAGGGCAAATGAGCTCAACCATTTACCTCCAATAAATGTGAAATATTATATTCATCAATACTTTATTTACCCGCACGTGGTGACCCCTGGTGCAGGGCTGTGCAATAATTAGACGCCTTCCTCTTTTGCATCCCAGGAGAAACTTGAAATAGAAATTAGCAGGACCGGTTAGTGGTTTTGTTTTGTCTTTCTTTTTTTTTTTGCTTTTGTTTTTGGCTAGGGCTGGGTTTAAATCTGCACCTCCGTATATGGGGCTCGTGCCTTACTCCTTTGAGCCATGGGCACTGCCCATGGTAAGTGTTTTTTTTTTTTTTTAATAAATCATTCAAAAACTCTTGTTCATTGAAAAATTTCTAGCCAATTATTTTCTACATTCTTCGCGGTTGACTATGATAGTTTCAGTAACATTTAAGGAATGTTGGTGAGGGAATCATATTTATTTTCTTCCTAAGGGTCAGGGATTAGAAATCAGGGGCTTGTGTGTGTGTGTGTGTGTGTGTGTGTGTAGTATTCTAGTTGTGCTGATTTAAAGACAGGAACAAATAGTAGGTAGTCTACAGTTGAACCACACTTTAATTGAGATGGACATGCTATAGACATGAGGGTGACAGCTGTGTATGCTGGTGTCTTTCCATGAGTATAACTGGATATACAAAAAGGCAACCCTTATCTTCAACTCAGAAAAGTGGCTGATTATAACTGTAGCTGCTGTCAGAGGGTCTGCTGCTGTTTAATATTTTAGCCTCAGATTCAGAGTTGATATGAAGTCAATTTACCAAAACAACTGCTGTGTGGACACATGCAGCACTTCCAAGCTGGACTCCCGGACTCTTGGTTGTGGTTTCTGAAAAGTGAGCAGAAATGCACGTTTGAGACCATGCTTTAGGAAGCCCCTCCTTCTTGTCCCATCTGATGGAGGCCATATGAATGACCAGGGGGTCCTCTGCCTGGACAGTGGGGAGTGGCTGCCCTGAGAGGAGCTATGGGACTCACACTCATCACAGTCACCAGGGGTCATTCATTGCTTGGCGCTATTTCTGGGGCAACACCAGGAAACCAAGAACTTATAGACTTTCTTACCTGTTCTGTTGTTTAACTACATCATTATATATACTATATATAATATGCTTATATACATACAAATATATGTATACATATTTAGAGTAAATCATAATGATTTTTTAATAGATTGTATTACCGTACAAACTCCCTATATATAGTAGACACCTCCCTACATTGACCACCTCCTTAAGGTGGCCTAATTTTCATAGACTCGACACGTACCACATGCATTCACTGGAAGTTCCTTATGTTGGCCACCTCCATGTGTTGATGAGCTTCCTACAATCCCATGGATGGTCAACTTACAGAGGTTCTGCATTATTATTTATGATATATATATGTATATGTATATTCAGTCTGACTATTATAGACCAAAACTGAATGGGTACCTTCATAAGTTTCCAACCAACAACCCATACTTTCTTTCACAGCAATATTACTGCTGCTGTAGCCAGGTTCCATATTCGCCTTAATAATAATAGCACTATATTACTGATTCACACCAACCTGGCATTCTTCATAGCTCCCAGGTTTTATAAAAAGCATCTATGATTTTATTTTACACACAGGAACCTCTGATGTGGATAGCTACTGTTTGTTTGGCAAGCACTCTCTATACAGAATGCCAAATTAATACTTAAGAAAATAGAGTCAAAATTTAATTAGGTTAGCTGTCTGATGTCCAGTTGTAAGGTGTTTGCTTATAATTCCCCTGATTTATTACTGAAGTCATGAGCAGACATTGTTTACCACCATAATTACTGTCAGGTTCACGCTGTCCCCTGTCTAGAGTGATGAAGGGAGGACTGAGTCCATTTTTGAGAAAATGGGTATTGAACAAACTAGAGACACCCAAAGAGCTTGCAACAAAGGTGAGTGGAGATAGGAGGGAGGGGATTGAGCAAGCAATGACAAGAAAGCAAGGCTACTGCTCCCCAAAGTGCCTTTGCTAATCCCCAGAAACTTTACAAATGGAACCAAAATGATTACTGTAACGTAGAGTATGGTGTGAATAATTTTCTTTGCATATTAAAGGAAAGAAAGCAGCCAGACACTGAAGCCTTTCTTGTGGGCATGTGGGTTAGCAGGTGGCATGGTAGGACTGGAATGATGGATACTGATTGGCTTTATCTGCAGATTTCAAGGCCAGTGAACTGGCAGGAAAAAGAATACCTGTAGCAGGTGTTGAAAACCTCAAATGTCTACAGAGGCCAGCAAGCTATATGAATCAGGTGTATACAAACCAAGAGCAGAAGCTTGATGACAAATGGCTGCTGGCAGCTCTGTGGAGTAAGGTAGGAGCCAGTGTTGAAGACTGTGGCCCCCCTGGGGTGCATATCCCCCAATCTCCAACAGAATGGTCCCCTGCAGGAAAGGAAGCCTGGCTAACTTTTCAAATGGAGTCAGATATCCAGATTTTTGTGTGAACTACAATAGTCATCATTTTTAGCAACTTATTTAATTTAAAAAGAAAAAAAAAGCAGAAAAGAAACACTCCATGGGCCAAAGAAAACTCTTCATTCTTCCATCTGGGGCTCCAGTTTGCACACTGAACCACAGCAGGCTCAGGTCAGGCTGAGTGAGTGGTGATGGAAAACCAGAAAGTAGCAAAATGAGACCCACTAGGTATTTGGAGGCTAATGGATATGCATTGAAACTGAATATTGCTCTAACACAAATTTGTGGCAGGTCTAGACCAGATGATTACACGTTATTGCATTAATACCCTAAATAATCTATGCAAGCTAGTCATTTCTAACAGTACTCACTGCCACTTACGTGCTGAAGGAAAAAACAAATCCTGGCCTGTAAGTAAAGGTTAGTGATCACTTCCCAGCCATGAACACCTTCATAGGATTCCTTTCATCAGGGCTAGTCTAGTAATAAACGGAATGCTTTTCCAGCAGGGGTTCAACGGGATGTCAGTTCTGCTGTCCATTATTGATAAAATGATTTCTCTTGGAAGAGTATCCAGAGATGACTTTTGGTTTAATTTATCTCCCTCGTGTCTTGCTTTCCTCTCTGACTCTGGCTGCCTTCACATCAAGCAGGGAATTTGGACTGGATCAGCCAAGTCGAGAAAGAAAACTCTCTCATTAGAGGCTTAAAATGACTTTGTACAGAAGCACACGTGCACACATTCACACGCACATCCTTCCAAACCAGCCCGCCTGAAGTAATTAAAGGTAATGTGTATCAAGTGTTAATTACAAAATCACTGTGCTATTCTGAGTGGTGCCCAGTTATCAGGCAAGCGGCACAAATACCATCATACCACAAGGCTGTGCTTGTTACCGTTAAGTTTAAACAATTTGCGTCCAGACCTTCAGATGCCTATTAATTCCGCATGCATCTATACATTCTGCATATGTCTGGATTGGGCGCCGGCCATATCATAAAGGTTAGAGAAATGAGTCCATGAAGATCAAAGATGCTCATACCTAATCTTCCCCCGGAGTCATTTACTCACCCACGTGTATCTTTCTTAGCAAATAACATTGCAGTAAAAAGTTGGTCTCTAGTCATTGAGGGTAGTCACATTGCTAGGAACGTATCACTTCATAGACTTGTAAATGTTTTGATTATGAAAAATAAGGGACTATCCATGCCATAAATCAGGAGCTTTCTAATTTCAGAGAGTGAAATAAATCAGACTGCTAGAAAGAAAGAAATGTAATTATAATTAGAAAGAAAAAGAAAGCCTTTTATGATTCTTTCTGCCCTGTTTTTCTTTTTTTTTTTTCCCACTACCATATGCTTTGGAATTGTTTGTTCCAGGTGTTAGAAGGACAAGTGACTCTCTGATAGCCTGAAAAATTTATTGGTGAGCTAATAGATATTTGAAGTACACTGTCTCTACTGATCAAGAATCGTGAGTCTGCAATCTTAACACGTGTATCTTCCTGGCTTTTATTTAATCTTTTAGTATTGTTTCACAATGAACTTTTAATAAACAATTGTGTTTAGCATCACTAAATTCTGTGTCTTAAAGAAAACTATTATTTTAGCATCTGAGAAATAATATATCGTGCCAGAAATGGAGGGAAAAATCCGTATAAAGAAAACCCAAGAATATATACATATATATATAATAATGTTTTCAAATAGTTCTCAGATATTTTTCGTATGACCTAAAGCTTATAAATAGGTGTTAGTAAGTATTTTTTTGTCACAGATTTGACTTGTGCAAAACATCTTCCTAGGTAAATACAAATGTATGAAGCTCAGACCACTGTTCTACTTTTTGTCTTTATGAGTCTCACCGTATGTACAATACACGGCATGTAAGTAGAATCATATGGTGTTTGTCCTTTTGCAACTGGCTTATTTCACTTAACATAATGTCTTCAACATCCATGATGTAGTATGTGTCCAAATGTTTTTCTTTTTAAAGCTAATATTCCATTGTATATGTCAACCACATTTTGTTTATTCATTTACCCATGAATGGACAACTGCGTTATGCCCACATTTGCATATTGTGAATAATGTTGCTATGAACACTGTTGTACAAATCATGATCGACTGTATTTGGGGTTCTAAGTGCCATTTAAAACGGCATTTCTATGACTATGTCATAATGACAGGTACAGAGAAGCTTCAGTAAAATTTGTTGACTATGTAAATAAATGACATCATATATAAAAATCTAAACTGTCTCATTGTGAATTTTTTATTCCTTTACACTCCTGTAGTCTTACTCAGTTTTTTCCTGGAGTTTAGTGTCGAAATGGAGTCTCATCTGAGACAAGTCAGATCTGTGTCCTCCAAAATGAGCACCTTTTTAAAAACACTGTCAAGACTGAGTCAGGAGAAGGGACTGCTTTTTACTAATTCTGTCTCGAGTGCAGCTAAATTCTTAAGACTGAGTCAGGAGAGAAAATTGCCGTTTATAAATTTTGTCTGAAATGCAGTTTTTTCTTTTGCTTAGTCGGTCCTTTTTAAAATTAAGAAAATTTCCAGTTATGGCTTTGATCACTGCTTCCTACAATTATTCTGTTCTATTTTATGAAGAATTCTTACCAACATAAGATTCTATGTATCATATCTAACCTTTGTATAAACTACATTTTTCCTCATTCTATTCACTACAATACGTTGTCATTTGGGATAGCTATTTTCAGGGGGCATCACACATATTTTTATTCAATAAATAATATGTATAGAATAGTGGTAGATTTATGAATGATTTTTCTAAATACTATTCAAAGCCTCTGACTAAGGTCAAAACCTTGGGAATTCCTGGACAATGGGGGCATATGACACTCTCAGAATGGGCTCCTCCACTGAAGCAACCAGTAAATTAGCAAAAAAATGATAGGATCAAAACCCCTCCAGATTCTCATCAAATCCTTACACGGAGCAGGAGAACACATGAGAAGGAGGCTGCTAATGTGAGGACAGAGGCTTGCAGCATTTTCACCCACTAGCTGGCTCTTGCCCACTTCCCATCTCGGCCTTGGTGGCAAGGAGACCAATTGGTGCTTCTGCAATGGCTTTCTGGAGCCAGGGGAAATGCAACTTGGACCTTGTTGTGAAACAGTTAGGGATGTGTATTTTCACTTGCTTCTTGGTTCCTTGGGTGGGTAGTACAGAGGCTTCTCTTAGCCCCCCAAACCCCACCCAACAGCTGGAGCAGCTTCCTAGATGTATACTTCAAGGCAGTTAACACATACCATCTGTGGCAGAAGGACAGAAAAAGAAAAAAAAAAGAAAAGCTGAGGAAAATCCTGGGGGTGGGTTGGATCAGAGCTTTTGACGCAATGTGCATGCCCAGGGACCAATGCCTGCTCAGAAAAGGCCAGAGAGACCCTGCACCAATACCTCTAGCCAATCTCAGGACCCTGCACAAACAGAAGTTGAAGGCCAAGGCAGCTTGCAGGCAGCCCAGCTAAGCACTAAAGGAGTGCCCTAGCTCATTGTGCAAAATACCATGAAGAGGGGAATTCATTTTTTCTTTTCTTTTTGGCTTCAGATATGTAAGAAGGACTGTGACAATTCACTGGCTGGCTTCTGACATAATAGAACAGAGACTTTTACTGACCACACACTACAAGAAATATAGGATTTGCCGTTATAATTTAGAAAAATGACACTGCTGCCCTGAACAAGCAATAACAAAAAACCCCAGAAAAAAGCAGAATCTGATGTCTGGGAGTATTCTATTACTATTCAAAATATCCAGTTTTCAACACAAGACATATAAAAGAAACAGGAACTATAGCCCCTAAATAGGAGAACAATGACATAAACTGTCCATGATAAACTGAGATGTTAGACTCACTAGACAAAAGTTCAATCAACTGCCTTTAACATCCCTCACAAATTAAAAGAAGCCATGGACAAGTAACAAAAGGAAATTAGATGAATGAAGTATGATGTATAAAGAAATACCAATAAAGAAATAGAATTATATAAAGGAACTAAATAGAAAATATGAAGCTGAAAAGTGCCATATCTAAAAAGAAAAATACATGCTAAAGCACTGCAGCAATAGCACTGAGTGGGCAGGAAAAAAAAATCCGGAGACCTGAAAAGGAGACAATTGAAAATATCCACTCGGTTGAGCAGAAAGAAATGAATGGGGAACAAATGAACCAAGTTTAAAGGACCCGCAAATACCATCAGTTTTTCCTCCATACACATATGGATGTCCCATGAAGAAAAGAGAGAAGAGTGGCACCTGTGGCTCAAAGGAGCGAGCCCCATATACTGGAGGTGGTGGGTTCAAACCCAACCCCGGCAAAAAATAAAAAAAAAAAAGAGAGAGAGAGAGAGAGAAAATGGAATCAGAAAAATACCTGAAAAGAAGTAGTCACAATTTTTCCCAAGTTGAAACAGAACATGTCTCTTCACCAAATTTTTTGTAGTATAAACTGAACGAGATTTGTGCCAACAGTCATTATAGTCAAACTGCCAAAAGACAAAGACAGAGTCTTGAAAACAGCAAGAGAGAAGAGAATTAACACGCACAAGGGATGCTTCATACAACTAATGGCTAATATTTTATCAGAAAACAGTGAGGCCCGAAGGCAGGGGGTGCCATATGTAAACAGCTGAAAGCAAAACACTGCTAACCAAGGCTTAAATACATGGCAAAAATCATCCTTCAAGAATGAAGGAAAAATTATGACATTCTCAGATAAACAAAAGCTGAGGCGGTCTGTTGTGTGAATACTTGTATTATAGGAGCAGCTCAGAGGAATTCTTCAATCCGAAAAGAACAAGACAGTAAATCAAAGCCATACAAAGAAAAAATAGATCACCAATAAAAGGAACTACATAAAAGCCAGTATTGCTAATTTTTTCATTTGTAACTCTTTTTATCTAGTGTGATATAAGACAAATACGGGAAGCAATAATAAATTTTTGTACATAGATGTACAATGTATAAAGATGCAATTTGTGACAATATCAGCAATATTTGGGGGGACATAGCTGAACCCGAATAGAGGGTAGTTTTTTTGTTATTGAAGCTAAATTAGTTTTAATTTAAATTTGTTTTTTTATAAATATATGTTCCTTATAATCAATAGCCAGGGAAGCCACTAAGAAAAATAATTAAGATGCCTAATAAAATAAATGAGAATATTAGAATGGCATACTAGAATGTATACACTCAAAAGAAGGAAGAAAATGAGGAACCCAGATTTCACACGTAAAGAAAACACAGCAAAATGCCAGAAATGAGTCCTTCCTCATCAGGAGTTATGTTAATTATAACTGGAAACATGTTCCCTTTATAGGTAAATTCTACCTACTCTTGGCTGATGAGATAAAATCTCACCTTACCTTTTAACTTTCTCACAGATTAGATAAAATTTCTGTCACTTAAGGGAAGAAAAAAGATTTCAAGTTAACTCAAGACGTGTCATTAAAGAAAATGGAAACTCAATTTCCCCAACTTCACATCGGAAATCTAATGGGAACCAGGAATGCAATCCATGAATCCAAACTCCCAGTTAAATGTTGAATGTCATTTTGTTTCAAAATTCATATTTTGGGCATATGTTCTTTCTGTACTTCATAATTATTGTGTTGGGGGTTGTCTCCCCTTTCCCACGAACATGGGTTTCTATCATGTGTAGAGGGGCCTAATTATTCATAGGGAGCCTTTGGTACAATATAGAGTAAAATTAAGAATAGAATTTAGGAATCCGAAAGATTTTCGTTTATGTTCTAACTCTGATACCTACTATAAATTCTGAACATGACATAAATTAATCTCCATGAGATTAAGTTGTTTATCTCTGACATGGAAATCACAGTACTTATCTCATGTGTCCAACATGATAATTAAAAGATAAAATAGTACAAGATATCCCTATTGTTGCCCCAGTTATCAAGCATTGGGAAAATGGAAAATTGTAGCTGTTTCATTTACAAAGCATCCATTACAAAATTTGACAAGGAGGTGGCCGACACATGGATAATATTTTGTAAGGTTTTGTAATGAATATTTTGTAAATAAAGGTACATTTAGCTATAATTTCCTATTTTCCCTATGTATGGCGACTTTAGGGGCGACTGTTTGGACACCTTGTATATATAAAATGCCTAACACTTGAAAATAATCAATAGAGAGTTAATATTATTCTTAACATATGTGTATTGATTGAATACTTACTGCTCTTGGCTGAAGGATTATTTATATTTTAATAATTAATCTATATTAGTTTTTGTGTACCATCTAGGCTATTTATAATGATTAAACTATATCTATTGTAATTTTTTTCTGGCTTCCTAAAGAAAAATTTTCTTTTTTTTCATTTTTACATATGCATGTGTTAATCTATTATAATTTTTTTTTTAAATTATTTGTTCATGAATCCTTCATCTCTTTCTCCAGGTTTCTCTGCTTGATTTCTCTGGATCGGAAATGATGATTTTTCTCTTATTTCCCAGTCTTTCATCTTTTTCATTTTATTCACTTAGTATCTCAAAATTAAATTTATCTTTGGCCCCTGATTTTCCTTCACACGCCACATCCTGCCTTCAGCAGATCCTGCATTTTATTCCCAGCCCATACTCCGGAATCCATCCAGTTCCCGTGTCTGGGCCCAGGCGCTTCCTGCTGCGGTGCCCTGCCGCGGACCGAGAGGAAGAGACTCGTGCTGGGCTTCCCTGAGCTGCCTGAACTCACTCGGAGGGGCTGCGCCTAGGGAGGGGACACCCGGGGACACCGAGGAGCCAGGGCACAATTCACGCACAGACCCAACTAAGGTAACAGCCCGCCCTGTCTCCATTGCCTTCTTCCTTAGAATTTATTTCCTTGCCTTTTCTTTCCTCCTTTATCTCTATTTGCTCTTAATTTACCCTGCCTGTATTCACCTTTTAGTGTATTCCTTGTATTTTTATAACAATAAACAATATGCAAATTGCCTAAATTTACCTTTTTCTGATTGCTTGGGAGCAGCATTCTAAGTCCAGGTGGCTACATGATGCTGCCCATGCTCCACGAAGCTTACATTGAGCAGCTGAACTGCTCCCGTTACATTTATTTCTTCCCCCAAATGTCTCTTCAGTTAGGGAGACCCCTCCGTGAGCAGCCTACTGCCAAACACAGACTCTTCTGCTCACACTTTCTTTTCTGCTTGGGGTAGGCTCTGACACAGGTATGAAAAAGTAACCACTGCCAAAGTGAACTAATGAGTCTATTAATATTTATAAGGTGGATCGTTAAAGCATTAACTTTAATTCTAATGATAATATTATGGGCAGACTTGCCACTGTATTCATTTCCACACACAGACTTGATCCCTATAAAAAAATTATCAAGCAAACTCACTCCTTCTTCAGCTGAGCATGATGAACAAAGCTCTTTCCTAATCATTGCTGGAACATGATCTTGAATTGATTGCGCTGTGGGAAGACAGTCTTGCTTTTATATATTACTATTGTTGCTTAATACCCAGGACATAAAATAAGAGAATAAAGGAAATACACACTGCACTTTGACTGTAACATGCTTCTTGGAAATCCTCATCTCAGAAAACATTTCAAATAATGAAGAAAATTGAGGCTTTGATGATATAAGGCAATTCATTTTAGAAATACATGACAGAAGTGTTAAAATAACTTGAAGTGTTATTTAATTATTGGCAGGCTGGCATTATGGATTGCTATAATAGCTGTTGCATGTAGCATAGTTATTTTAAATTACTGGTCGTATAAACACATTTTTATGAGTACATAAAAAAGTAAATTCCTTGTACCCAGGGTTATTAAAACTAGTATTATTCTATACTCATGTATTTTTGAATTGCCTTGGAAAACAATTGTATACATTTATTCAAGGTACTATTTCTTGTTGGATTTGATTATAAACTCTTTCTCAGACAGTTATTTTGAGAATACTATGTATCTTAAGACCCAGACATACTGCTTTTAGTACATAGTATTCGTCGTTAAAATGGAGATGATTTCAAGCTCGTTTGTAGTTGTGACCATTCAATATTTTCACACATGTGAAATGTTTAACAGTACTTGGACCATAGAAGTTGCTAACAAATACCACTCATTATTGTTATTGCTATTACTAGCAGTACATTCTGTACCAATATTTATTGTATATTTTCACATTTAAACATCATTTATTTATTTGAGCTGTATTCAGTTTTCATCCAGGGCTACTTTAATGCAGAGATCATGTCTGCTGTTTTACCTGGTTCCCAAGACCATGCTGAGGACTTTGAAAGTGTTGACTTTAATGTTGGTCATCAGACATTCATCAAGTATTAGATTTGGCTATTGTGTGTTTAAAACAAAACCTAAGCTTCATTAGGCAGCCCCAGGCTATACGATGCTTCCCCTTTTGTTTTGACAGTGTGATCTGTTTATTAAAGTGGGAAAGCTCAGAGGACGCCAGGACTTATTATTTTTGAACATGCTGGATCCCTTTTCCAACTTAACCCTTCACTCTGTCTGACAGAGTCTTACAGCCCCAATGTTGTACTTTTGAACCTTGCTTTTCTTTCAAGGCTGCAGTAAAGTTATGGAAATGTGCTGATATTCATGCTTTCTAAATTAAATTGAGCTTCACTACAACTCAACCATTGTAATAAAAATGAAGTGGCAGAAAAATGTTTCATCCCCAGGCCTTATGCTGCAGGGTGTAGGAATGTACCAGGCAATCACAGACAGAGACAGATATTCACAAGAAAATTGATTTCAGTCACTGTTATATAACATAGGCATCAAAATAATGGTGATAATAATGTCTATTAATTTTAGATCATTTGCCAGGCATTTTGAGATGTATTATGCATATTGTCTCGTTTATTCTCATGATAACACTTTGTAAGATAGATATTATGATATTATCATATCCATCTTACAGATGTTGAAATTCAGTTCAGAGAGGTTAAATTAATTCCCTAAAGTCATATGACTAATTAAAAGGCAAAGTTGAGATATAAAGCTAAGAAATTTTAATTTTGAAGTTTATTTTTCTACTCTGCTATGCTGCACATCTATTTTCTATTGTCATTTGTTTTTACTTTTGGATATTTTTATGTCTCCAAATTTATAACTTTCAATGTATTCCCAATCATGTACTTGGTGGCTGATTTAAACTTCTTTACTTTGAAATTCAGAAGAATCAGTTTTAATCTTTTATCTTCCCCTCTGTTGATACATATGCCTATATACCTATCTATGTATCTATCTGTCTTTCTAACGATTTATCTAATCTATCAGCATTTATCTATCTTATCTTTTATGTTGTCTTTAAAAATGAACAGCTCTCTTCATTTCTAAAACTAACTCTTCTGCTCCTACTTTTGCCTGTATCTGGCCTTGCCAGCTTTTGAAATTTATTTTGTAAAAATAAAAACTATTCTAGTTTCCCAAATGAATGTACATTGCCTTTATATCAGTGGCTGGCACATCTAATTCTTCTACGCTGAGTAAGAAGTTGCCAATCGTAACACTTGAGCCTGGTCTTCAACTATAGCCAAGTTTTGATGACTCTTGAAATTCATTCATACTGAATTTTACTGTTGGAAAAAAATACAAATCTGTATGGAGTTTGACAGGTTGAAACTCCTCTGCCCATCTCTTATGATCCAAACACCATTTCAGACTTTTTATAATCCTCTCTAGTCAAATGTTCCAAATTCAACTTATGCTTATTTTTTCTCCTGTGTCCTAAATTGGGTAAAATCTCACTGACCAGGAATGTTTGAGCCATCTTGCCCTTTCTTGCTTTCTGGATACCGTTTTGTCTGCCACCAAATCCAGGTAATTTTACTTTTAAAGTGTCTGTATCTCTTTTTCTTAATTTCATGAGCGTTTAATTGACTAAGGATTTTATTATGACTTAGAAAATCATTTTAACAACCTCCACACTGATTCCACTTGGCCATGTGCACACTTTATAGATAGAATCTCATCCTGCTGCTTGAACCTGGCTCTAATGTCTTATTCCCATGTTAGCCCTTGACCTTCTGTTGATGCCTCACTTACCATACTCTTTCTGCACTAAACGTTATCATTTTTCCAGAAAATATCTTGCCTTTTCATCATTGGATGCTTTGGTATATTTATTTTCCTGTTATAATGCTCATCCTCTTACTACATCAGCTGAAATTGTCAGTCATTCTCTAACTTACATTAAATATTACCTCCTTGGTAAGTCACTTCCTGAGCTGCCAGGGAGAATTCAAATTTCTACCACAATTTTGTAGTGATGTGCACCTAGACTCATTTTATTTCCAAAATTAGAATTTAAGCTCCATGAAGTCCAAAAATAATAAAAGTTGTCTTAGTATGCTTCTGTGAACAAAATCACAAGTCAAATGACATACTTGATAATATTTACCAATAATTTATCCAAAAACATGGCTCTCTGGGAATCCATCATCTTATATCATTTTCTTTTTACTATTAAAGTTTTTGCATAGTGATGTTTCCTGTTTTTCCTTACTCACTTGCTTTTGTTGAAGCAGAGATTTCTATAGAAGAAATCATAGACCTCAGGTCTATTTTTCATACCACCTGCCTACTTTAATAGCTAGTGAAGTTGGGAAAATTATTCAACTTCTATGGATGATTTCTTCACCTGAAAGCTGGAAATCTGGTCATTCTGAGAAGTAAAGGAGATGGCACAAGTCACCTGCCTTTAAAACCCAACCAACATGTTATGTTTTGCAATCTTGACTTTGCTCTTTCTTTGACTCTCGTCTTTCATTCAAAATCCAATTCCAGGTAATTGTTCTACGATGCTGTGTCTTGAAGATTCCTTAATGTGGTCCCAATCAGAAATTCTGATTCTGTCTTCATTTTCCAGTGTTTTAGATTTGATCATTTAAAATTTGATTCTAGCCCCTATTCCTCTGAAATGTTCACAGTAACTTGACTAGTACTCCAGGAATCAATAGCATTCTCATGATTGATCAGCGGTATTGGAAGATGACATCATGGGCACAGCAGAGACAGCGACAGTGCATGAGGCTGAGTTTTTTTCTCCTTTCGGCACCTCCACTGTCCTAACCTCAAAGTTCACATTCCTGGCCTGGAGCACAGTTTGGAGAAAAAGAGGAGGAGGCGGTAGCTGAGGAAAACATACCTTTATTTTAAAATTCTAACCTATTAACAACATGTTTTGAGTATTTATTTATAGGATATATATTTAAAATGTTGAGATTTTACTCCTTTATTCTTTTGGCAAGATACCTATATACTTCACCTTTGAAACATTTATATCAGTCCTAAATTAAAGCATAAAATTAGATTTGTATGCATTAAGTATGCTTAGTGAAAATAATTACACCCCCAATATTAATATTGATAACTGATTTTTGTTTCTTCATTTAAACTTACGAAAGAAATGCGAATCTAACATAAACATCAGAATACGCTATTTACATTAAAATATTTTAATGCATCGCAAGTTTGAAGAAGTCAAAATAACAGACTGGAATATAGTGGACATACTATGTCTTCTGTCTTAATCAGAGGCTAGATTCCTAAGTATTATCTTGTATAATAATGATTAGCTATCGTCTATTGAGTGCTCACCAGGTACTTTAAATTCTCTTACCCATTTAATTCTAATAAAAACACTCTGAGGTAAGTGCTGTCATTATCCTGCTTTTATAGACAGGGCATAGAGAGGTTGAAAACTTGCCCAAGGTCACAGAGATTATAAATGGAGGTACCGGACTTTGAACTCAGGTTTGCCTCAAAGTCCCTGCTCCCAGCAGCACTGGGCTTCTCTTACACTGACTTCCCTTTGCGTCTACCCAGGAGTAGCCTTCAGATCTTCTGATCCTTTAATCACCCCAGCTTTATACTGACAGAAGCCACTAAACAGATTGGGAGATGCCAAATGGATAAACTGGCTGCTTTATGAAAGGGAAGCAAATTATAATTTCAAGTAACAGAACCTGAAACAATATCAGAGATGATGGCTGGGCTCTCGGTTCATTCCACCATGTAGTTGATAAAGCAGTTGAAATGTCGCCATGGATTCCAGGCTGAAAGCATCCCAGATATCATGGGGTCTTGCCCCTTAATTTTATAGAAGAAGAAATTGAGGCCCACAGAGGTCAAATGGCTTGCTTAAATGACTTGCAGGAACAACAGCAAGAGAAATCACTATTGCAAATAGGTAGTATTTCAGGCTCATTATGGGTTTGTTTGTGCCCGCTTGAGGATATAACTACAGTTTATATTGTGCTTTCCCGGGAATGTATATGATAAAAATACAAAAATCCATCTGAACTTCCTACAGAAGAATAAAGTAGGAACTGAAGGGATGAGGCAGGACTAGAGAGGTTTGTGGAAAGAAACAAGGACGTTGCAGAATGTGATTAATTCTTCAAGAGGGCCTTCCTCTGGAGAGAAAGGCCAGATTTGACTACAGAGAATGACTGACGTTATTCAGAGAATAACGTGCATACTAAAGATGGTTTGAACCTTTTTTTTTTTTTTTTTTTGTGAGACAGAGGCTCACTTTGTCACCCATGATAGAGTGCTGTGGCATCACAGCTCACAGCAACCTCAAGCTGTGAGCAACCTCTCGGGCTCAAGCGATTCTCCTGCCTCACCCTCCCCAGAATAGCTGGATAGCTGGAACTACAGGAACCTGCCTGGTTTTTTTTGTTTTTTTTTTTTAGAGATGGGGTCTCTCTCTTGTTCAGGCTGATCTTGAACTTCAGGCAATCCACCCACCTCAGCGTCCCAGAGTGCTAGGATTCCTGACGGCAGGCACTTTGCCCAGCCCTATATTTTCTTTACTGACAGGATAAGTGTATTAATAAAATGGCCTGAACGTGACACCACTCTTGATTGTTTGTCTGCTACTCTAGAGGAAGACAGTATCGGAGACAGCAGGGTTATAGCAGAGAAAGAGTTTAGTATCAAGGCAGGAGGAGATGAAAGGAAGATGGGAGGAAGTTCTCAAATCTGTCTCCCTGATTTAGGAGAAAGGGTTTTTAAAGATAGTTTCTCCCTAATTTGGGAGAAAGGGTTTTTAAAGATAGTTTGGCGAGCAAAGGCCTAGGCAGTTGGTCTTCTGATTGGCTAGATTTGGGGTGGAACCATACGGGTATAGAAATTGTCTTCTTGTGCTGAGTCCCTTCCTGGATGGGGGTCAAAAGACCTCTTGGGTCAGTCCCTTGTCTGAGCCACCAGTCAGGATGGGTCAGCTGTTTCACCAGAATGCAGGACCTGGAACATATGCTTTTGTAGAATTCAGACCCCTACCACAGTTTCCACCTCCCAGCTCGTTATTATATATAAAGAACAGTTTCATATAGATCACTGCAGAAATACATTTTTTCAGATGTAGAGTTCCAGTGAACATTCTGGATTTTTTGGAGCAAGAGAGAACATGAGTTCAAATCAATTTATGGACTCATTGTACAATTTAATTTATAGCGAGTGCTTACCATATACTCCGTATATAGTACTAAAGCACTTGGATGTGTATGGGAGGAAAAAGGTTTTTCTTTCTGCATCTTAGCTGAGACCCCCTGTAACAAATGACGAATTAACAAAGGAATACATAAGGAAGATGAATAGCACGTACACATGTATCCCTCATTATCCATGGGAGATACACAGAGAAATGATTATATCTCAGAGGGGGCTTTGAATGCAGGCTTAGATATCACCCTTTTGTTGAAACAAAGAAAGAAGGGCCTGAGGGATGTGCGGAGAAGGAGAGGTGCCTAGGAAAAGCAAACATCGGTAAAGTTTGTTCTGCAAATTTCAGCCAGTTCCTTCCTTTCCTGACAGAGTTTTTAGTGACTTAGGGTCACCCCTCTCTTCCTGGCACAGAAACGGAGACACCCTTGTGAGTGGCTCTATAGATGTAGAATTGTAAATTTCCCTTACAAATGGGTGACTTCTATTTTTGTTGTCAGAGCTGTTTCTACGTCTGCAGTGTCTCAAAATAACCCTTATTCTAAGGAGGCGTATTTTGGAGTGGCATATTCTAGGTCTTACAGATGTGCATCATGCCATATGCTCCACTTGTTGGGTTTTAAGGTTTTAGGTATTGCTTTATTAATTTATAATTTCACGCCTGATTTTACTTGAACAATTTTATTTTTAGTTAAGGGAAAAGGACAAGAATTGTGTAGACACTAGCTACTCTTGCTGCTGACACCACTGATGACCCAAAGGAGAGAACCATAGGAAAGCAAAATGGCCAGAGCCCATCCAGAGGTGTAGTTGATGCGGTGAGTTTTCCTGATCCTGAAAGGATGCAGATGGCCCAGCGGAGCCTGCGTGAACCCTGACCTCTTCTCCCACAAGGCTAGGGGCAGGAAATACTGAGAACAGCCTTCACAAGGTCCGCTGGCACTCTTGCGCCTGCCTCCCCTGCTGCAGGTGACGGCTCGCCTGTGCAATTACCTTCTTTTGTCTTCTCAGAGTTCAAGATAAATTATTTCCACCTCTTTGCAGGGGGCATTTGAAGCCAAAGTTATTTTTAGGGAGAAGTAAATTTTTTTCATGTAAGATGCAGAAGTTGTTACTCCTCAGGCAGCTGAGGGGAAATGAAAGGCACTCCGAGTCTTTTTAAAAGCCAGATTCTGATGTTTAGCTTGATCAAAGAGAAACTTGGGGGAAGGAGGGGAAGGAGAGGGTAGAACAGAACACGCCGCGCTCTGTTCTTTGAAGCCACGGCCATTCCATTTCAGATCTTTGAACTCAGCAACTTATTTCGTGAAGATGAACTGCATTCCTTGTGATTATGAAGCTAATAAGCAGATAGCTCCAGCAATATGTTCCAACCTTACACACAAGGAGGAAGCAGCCTGCATTTTGGACCATGATTAATGCAGGCTCACTACACCTGCAAATACACTGAAACACATTAAAACACTTTCTGGTATATATGAAGTCGAAAGTTTGGCTTTTGGGGGGAATCTTGTAGTTCTTCTGGCCCCTGCACTCTGCTGATGGCATAACATTGTTATTAAATTCCTCTCTGAATTCCATCCACGCTACTGGAGATCCAGTATCTCCACTTACTTGCTGAGAACGTTTAGGGAAATTATCGAACTCATCTGTGCTGTAATTTACTTTAGGGGGACAAATTTAGTAAAGTAAGCCGTTAATAAGGTTCAGACTGATGGGAAAAGGTTACTGTGGGAACTAAATAAGAGTCTGTCACATTGCAGGTTTTCAATAAAAGTTAGGTGTTACTATGCATCCCATTCTATAGCAAAATTATTTTCTTTTTGAATGATTTTATTTTTTCACTTTTTAATAGTGGGCAGATGAGGCTGTTGCAATACTTATTTCATCACCGAACTGTATTCAGCTAAACATACAATGTCAACTATAATTCTCCCCTCAGTTGCATGTACGGGGTGGTTGACCTCTCACAGATGACCTGGGTATCAAGGGTTGCCGGACACACCAGGAGCGGCCTTTGTTACTGAGAGGAAACCAGTTGTTTCCCTCACGGCTCCTCTCTAATATGGAGAGGTGAAAAAGTAATTTTGAACATCCCAGAAGTTTTGGCCTAGAAGCAGGTTACTTGTGAGCTTGTTCTTTCCCCCATCAGTCAGTGAGATCCACCATAAACCTTTTCAGTATCCAATACTGATCTCAATTACATCATGATTGCTTTCTAAATTTATCCTACCTGAAGCTGGCGAGACCAGAAATGCATCACATTTTATTGCCTTGACTATGGAGACACCCACACGGTACAATTTCAAAGCAATGTGCACGATGTCAGGTATTTCATTGTGCAATTTTGTTCCATAGGGAAAGAAATAGCTGTGAGAATCAGGCCATATTTTAATCCCTCCCACCTCCGTTTCACCTTCGCCTTGGCTGTTGGGTGTTTTTCATCTGCTATTATGTTTATGTATGTTTTTCTTCTCTGTTTTTCCTTTAAGCAGCTCTGCCAACACCATAGATGATGTTGACATTCTTAAATGTTGTGATGTTTGAAGAAAAAAGGTTTTCGCTCTGACATTAACCAAGGGTTAGGAGGAAAGATAATATTTTCATTGCACTTTTAAGTATTTGAACCCATTTTGATTAAAACCTGTAATTTTGAGGAGTGTTATTATTTATCCAGTTTGTTTACAATCTGTTAAATGTGTAGGATGGGACTTTAATTTGGATGCAAGACTAAACTTGATATATCATTATAGGTAATACTGATTTAAAAAATCTCAAAATGTGTTAAGTTCAAATAATGTTTTCTATCAAGAAATAATCCTCTGAAATATTACATAATAAATCTTGATAATGCTCATGAAGTTTCCTGGTAGAAGAAACTACTATTTTTACTATACTTATGTTAAATTTATTATTTTCAAGTGAAACTTGGTTTGCCCTAAGTTTGGTCTATTCAACTCTATTGTCTAACTCTTCCCTAGCTTGAATTTGACTTTGGTTATGTTCATAAATCACATTCAAGCTCAGAGAATGAAGAATCTTTTTACCATTACAGTGAAAGAGATGTTCAAAATAAGGTGCTACCAAGTCTGACAGCGATCCCAAGACAGGCACACCAGTCATTTTTTGGCCAGTGTTGACATAACAAAAATGATAGAAGAGTTCCTGGAGGTGACCATGGTACTCAAGGGTTAAAAGTCACTAGAGCATATACACTTTGGAAGAGTCATTAAAAATCAGTGTCAGTGCACCTAGACCCCTCAAAGTCCCATTAAAACATAATAAACTGTTTCTAAAATGGGATAGACCTTAGAATTCGAGCAAAAGGTAAAAATATTATTATTTAGGTACTGAATTGCTAATGAAAAATGGTTCTTCCACTAAAACTCTATGATGTAAATTTTTTTTTTCAGTCTTATTAGTGTCAAGAAAATAGTTTACTACATTCACACTCTGTCCCAGGCACTCAGTATTCAAGCAGTGTTTCTAGGATAGAGAAACATTAATGCTTCTAGGAAAGCATCTTGATTTTTTCAAACTTCTGTGCTTGTACCCGAAACTCTAAGTGACACCTGTACAAATCTCTCTTTTGCCACTTATATCAAAGCATTTAAATTATACATATAGGTTTCTACCCCTCTCACAAAACTCTGGGATCTTCACTTTGCTAATCATGTCGTATTGATCTTGTTATCAGTAGAGTCTTATGCAACACCCAGGTCATTATTTATAAATGAAAAAATAATTTCTTTTTTTTTTTTTTTTGAGACAGAGCCTCAAGCTGTCACCCTGGGTAGAGTGCTGTGGCATCACAGCTCACAGCAACCTCCAATTCCTGGCTCAAGTGAGTCTCCTGCCTTTGCCTCCCAAGTAGCTGGGACTACAGGCACCTGCCACAATGCCTGGCCATTTTTTGGTTGCATCCATCATTGTTTGGTGGGCCCAAGCTGGATTCGAACCCGCCAGCTCAGGTGTACGTGGCTGGCACCTTAGCCCGTTGAGCCACAGGCGCCGAGCTGAAAAAATAATTTCTTGAAATCAAGCTATCAGAGCATATTTATTTTTATCATTAAAGAAAACAACATAATAAGAATACATCACAGATGAAATATGAGAAACAGAATTCTAGGTGTTTTTTCACTTGTTTTATCATTGGGAGAGGGGAGGATGAGGTCTTTGCTGTCAACCAGGCTAATCTCAAATGCCTGAACTCAAGCTATTCTCTAGCTCAGCCTCTCAAGTAGGGAGGCCCACTGGCTACCATTTCCAATGGAATTCCTGTATTTTCTTTCTCATACACTTATCATTTATCACTACGTTCTTTGGAATTAAATGATACACATCTACAAGGAGGAGTCACTTGCCCCTGAGATGAAATGACTTGCCCTACATTTTACAGGAACTCTGACAGGGAAAATGAAGTAAAATGGACCAAATCTCTGCAGACTTCTGACCTTAGTTTTGAAATGTAAAAAGCTTGAAAGTCATCACTCCTATCCTTAAAGCAAGTAAAAGCTAAATCAACTGAAAAAAATCAATGGCTTCTTGTTCCATCAGAGAATTGAGATTTTAGGACAAGACGCCACCCCCAAATTTGCAGAGACAGGAGAATACAGAAAGTCAAAGCTGAGACCTTCATTCCCACAGCAGATGCTACTGGAATCATAAATTTGTAATGAAACTTAAATGATGATTTTCACAAAGTACGAGAAGCTGGTAAGAATTAGACCCCTGGGGACTTTGAACTAAAATAAAATCCTAAGCTCTTCCCACCCCCCACTGACTGGACAAACCCTTTCTTGGCCAACAAGACCCCAGAGAAGCCTTAAAATTAAGTTCTCAGCCATGTTGGGATCTTATTCTACCTCCTCCTTCATAGTGACCACCAGGCTGTCTTCCCTACCGGCTAAACACAAAGCCCTCTCCTCATCTCTCTTTTTGGTTCTCCCTTGTGGTTTTGCCACCACAACTCACCTGTAGTTTTTCCTGATACCTAGACACTAACCGTGGAATAGTTGTAACCAGTCTGCAGAATTTGAGCAATAAGCATTTTTTTGTCTTCTAATTTACCTTTTCACATTAGAGGGCCATAAACTGCTCCTTGGATCATGCTGTGGCCACTATATTCTGATTATGGACCCTATGGAGGGGCAGGGAATTCACTTGCCTGTGCTAGGCTTCTATTCATAAATATCCATGCTCATCCCATAACTTATTAAATATGTATATTGAACCATCCCATTCAGCAAAATTTACTCTTTCTTGTACCATTCCCTGGAAATATATGTTTTTGGCTTCTGGCTCTCCACCCAGCCAGAATGGCCACCATATATGGCTACAACCGTTTATGAGACATAAACTTCATGAATGGGTGTACAATCAGGAAAAGTAGAGTTCATTTGAATAGCACATCAATCATCTTGATTTTATTAATATTTTTATAAAATTATTTGCACAAAAAGTGGAGGTATAGACATTCTTTTCAAGATTAGAGGGAACATTCATCAAGATAGGTTGCATTCTTAGTCATAAAACACCTAAGCAAATTTATAAGTAAAAATTATAGGAATTATGTCTTCTAACCACAATGTAACTAAGACAGAAATAGTTGGTAAAGCCCCAAATGTCATGAGATTAAACAACACATTTATAACACATGGGACAAAGAGAAAGTCTGAAGAGAAATTTAAAAAAATAATAATAAAATAAAAAAGCATAACTTTTGATGCTATTGGAGTGCCTTTATAGAAATGCATAGCATTAAATGAACTTATTGGGAAAAAAAACATCTAAAATAATCAGCTAGTCTTGTCCTTTGGTGAAGTAGAGAAAGGAGAAAAATTTAAGACTGACACTAGTAGAAAATGGAATAGTAAAGCCTATAGGAAAAAATATAGTGACATTCTAAACAGAAAAGCAGAGAAAGTGAATGAAATCTAGTTGGTTCTTTGAATAGATTAACAATAATGGTGGATTTTTAGTCAGGCAAATGAAGAAATAAAGAGACAAAATATCAATCTAATAGCAGAAATCAAGAGTCATCATTACTGATTTAGTAGACATTACAAAGATAATAGAAAAATACTACTAACAATTGTAAGTACAGAAATGATTTAGATGAAATGGACAGGTTCTTTGAGAAATGCTATGAAAATTCAAAGGAGAAATTGTAAATAGGTCTAAATTTATTGAATGAATTGAATCAATAATAATTGAACCTTACACACTTCACCAAATTGTTTCAAAATTGATCACAGTCTTCTTTTCAGAAAAACAAAACTATAAACTTCTAGGATAAAACAGGGGAAATACTTATGTGACCTTTTGTCTGCTGACAAATTTTCAGGTACAGCATGAAGAGCACAATCCATAAAATTAAAAAATAAATGTCAGTTTTATTTTATTATTTAAAAACTTCTGGTCAGGAAAGTATGCAGAGAGAGAATTAAAAGAGAAACCACCCGCTCAGAGGAAATGTTTGCAAAACACATATCTGACAAAGAACTTTTTTCCAAAATGTACAAAGACCTCTTTAAACTCAACAACATTTAAACAAAAGCCCAATGAGAAAATAGGCTGAAGCTTTGAACTGATATATCATCAGAGGAGACATAAAGATGGCAATAACAATTTGAAAAGATGCTTGTCATCATACATCATTAGGTAATTGCATATTCAAGCATCAATGAAATATACATGTATTAGAATGGCAAAAGCTCAACATCTGCACTTGCTGGCAGGGATGTGCAGAAAAAGGAGTTCTCATTCATGGCTGGTGGGAAATGCAAAGTGGTATAGCCATGGGGAAGACAGTTTGGCAGTTTCTTATAAAAATAAAACTAGTTTTATGGTAGAATCCAATAATCATTTTCTGGATACTTGCTCAATTTGCCTTATATTCACCAAAAAACATGCACATGAATGCTATTGCAACTTTATTCATAATTGCTGCAGTAAGCAAGGTGTGTATTAACAGGTGGTATGGTGTATGACCTCAGGAGGGGCCCTGGTACATAGGAAGGATGAGCTTGCTAGTGTAACATGCAAAGACTAAGCTTCTCTACCTGACTGTAGATAACCCAGCTAACATGTGAGAGTGAGCAAAGAATTAAATTTCATCTCTGATGTATGTGTCATAGGTGTGAAGGGTGAGAGCAAACCTAAGGTGTCCTGGACACTGGGGTTGAAAGGTTGGGGTCCTCGGAAACTAATCAAGGAATGGAAGAGCTTGCTCTGGTTTCTAAGAATTCAGATAACAGTTCTTTATCTTTTGTCATAGAGCCTGGAGAGATGAGGGTCCTGAAATTTTCACGGAGACCATTAATGAACATTGTGTAGATGAAATCGAGCACTCCACACACCTAGAAGTGACTGAAATCAACTGAATACATAGTCATTCGCATGTTACTGAGTTTACACTAGCTCTCTTGATTAATTCATGTTTTCTTAATTAATGTGTTTTAAAATTGTTCCAAAATGTAGAAGACCTTAAAAAGTTTAGCGATTCTCAAAAATACTGGATGCATCATAAGAGGGGTAGAATGAAAAATTTACAAACAGCATGAACAAAGCCCACAGATGTTACCCACGGTATCCATCGACATCCCAATGTCAATATATTTGAGAACAAGAAAAGAGGTGACAGATGTTCTACAGTGAGTTTCAAAATTAATTTTCACTGTGTAATCATTTTACAATACAAATACAGAAATCTAAAGTATTTGGATTTTACAGGCTGAACCTTTTTTGGATGCCAATATTTTGACTTACTAGCCATATATAGTCATATAGCTTCTCATTGCCTGTATCTGCCAAATGGCTTGATAACATTTCTTTATATTATTTTTATACACACTGAAAGTTGCATATATCTTAGAGATATTGTATGACAGCAAAATAGAAGGCATTCTTCACAAATTTATTATAATTTTTTTATTAACAGGGTTAAATTTTAATTTATAATTTTTTTAAAGGCAGAACATTTTTTTTCCTTTTATTAAATCATAAACACAGAAATCATGAATGCATTTATGCATTTGTGGGGTATAATGGGTTGATTTTTTACACAATTTGGAGTGCTCACATCAAACTAATCAACATAGCTTTCACCTCATTTATTTAATTATTGTGTTAAGACATTTATGTTCTATTCTTGATAACTTTGACTTGTACCCTTGCAATTTGCTCCATAGGTGTGGTCCCACCATTTACCCTCCCTCTATCAAACCCTCTCTTCCCTCGCATTCCCCTCGATTTCTCTCCATCCTGGGCTATAGTTGTGATCTTTCACAAGACAGTGTGAGTAATTATAAATTGGTTTCATAAAAGTACTGAGTACATTGCATACTTTTTCTTCCATTCTTGAGATACTTTACTAAGAAGAATATGTTCTAGCTCCAACCAACAAATTTTCTTAATTGACATACTTTTGATCTTTTTAGCATAAATATATGAAAGATGATTTTCATAGGACTATCATAATAAAACAGAAAACAAACACAATCTAGCTAAAAATTTTAAAACATAAGATGATGAAGAAATAAGAAGGTGGCAAAAACTAGGTTTGGATGAAATATAGTATATTTCCTGAATTTTCATTCTTCAATTCTCAATGCTGCTCTACATAGAAAGGGGTTTTATTTTGTTCCATTCTCCTTATTGCTTAGGAGAAGGTAGTAGGAATGAACTAAGGGAAGAATTGCTTTCTTAAAATACAAGTCCTAAGAAAATTAAATTATGCTCTGATCTCACATTTAACAGAAGTGTCTGTTGTATTTCTTCAACAATTCTTATATATATATATATATATATTCTTCAACAATTCTTTTTTTGTTTTTAAATTTTTTCATTTCCATATTTTTTTGCCTTTTTTTTTTATTGAATCATAGCTGTGAAGTTCCTACTGTGTACCTGTCTTTGTTTTAAGCTCTGGAGCTAAAGCAGCAATCTAAATGGGTATCTGCTTATCTAGAGCTTATGTTTTACTAGGAGGAGACAATAGACAAATTTATAAGTATGCACATATAATCAAATATTGCAACGACGGAAAAGTCAGTGGGTGGTGAAGTAGAAAATAACTAGGTGAAAACTGTAGAAATGACTCTTTAATTAGTCTAGGTGAAAAGGTATTTTGTTAAGTGGATTGCACTTGAGTGGAGACCAGATGAAGAAAGGGAAGTAGGCACACCTCTAGACTCTGGGGAGACGAGGGTCCTCAAATCTTCATGAAATCTATTAATGAACATTGTGTAGATGAAATCTAGTACTTCACACACTTCATTAATGAACATCGTGTAGACGAAATTGAGCACGTCACACACTTCAGTAATGAACATCGTGTAGACAAAATCGAACACTTCACACACTTCACTCAGTGTTACTGAGTTTACACTAGCTCTCTCATGTATAAGGCAAGGAATATTTCCCAGAGCCAGGAAAAATACAGAGGCTCTTTGTAAAGTCCAGCCTGTTGTGTTTGAGGAATAGTGAGAATGCCAGGGAAGCTGGAATGCAGTGAACATGGGCAGAGTTGTATAAAATGAAATAAAAGAAGTTCTCAGGAATAGGTTCACATATCCACATGGTTTAAATGATATTAGGGATTTTTTCAAAATCAAAACTTTATTTTGAGAGCAATTCTAGGCTAACAGCAAAATTGAGCTGAAGGTACAGAGATTTCCCACATCCCTCCTCCTAGGGAAAGGTCAACGCCCTGATAGACCTCGGGCATTGGCTTTGTGAATTGATTCTTACTGAGATGGGAAACAACAGGGAAGGTGATCAGATAAGGGACTTGAACTGACTTCCCATCTGGGCTGTAGTGTGGAGAATGGACCGTGCAGGAGGAGAAAGAGCAAGAGTAGAAATCTATTGCAGATTGGCGTTCGTAGAGGAGGGGCAGAGGAGGGGAAGAGGGGAACAAAGGCCACTTGGAGCCCAATGTTAGTGTTGTAGAAAGTAGATAGTGGTGATTTCAGGATATATTTTGCAGGTAGAGGTGACAGTGTTTGTGGGATGTAGAAAGATAAATTAAAGTCAAGATGATTCAAGGCCTTTGCACAGGCATTGATGTATTTTTGAATGTGCATAAATCTGGACACATGTCAGTCAGCCTGAGCACTCAGTGGCTAATGCAACTGTGATGAATAGGAGGAAGATCGCAGGTGATAATGTGTTATTGATTAACTGGGCAGCCCGGGAATGTGACTGCTACATATCCCACCACAGCCCCACACTTTTTGGTAATGCCGAGAGTGTGGAGAGCTTTATAGAAATTGGTCAAATAAATTAATGAAAATCAGTAATCAAAGAAAAGGTTAAATCACACATTACAGCTTGAAAAACACATAACCCTTTTATATTACAAGCACTTGATTTAAAGTTTGGAGGCATTCTGCAGAAAATAATTTATTGATGAGTAAGCTCCAAAATCTCTGGCTAAAAATCGTGGATTCATTAAGGCACTGAAAAAGTGTAGTGTGCCCGTTGCTTTCAACCACTAGAAACTTTAATAAATGTGATATCAGAACATGTCATATGTGTGAAATATGCATGAATTAATTTTAGTTTAAAATTGGAGTTTTGGAATCTTTACTTTTTTTAGAGGTCTCAAATTAGCATAATTAACGTAACATTAACTTTTCATCAGTATAGACTTCAGTTTTATTACTCTGACCCTAGCCTTCAAATTCCACTGCAGCTCCTGCCTTCTTCTTTTTTTCATTTATTTTTTTATTACTAATAACCTTTGGATCTTTCTGTCATCTGTCTGTCCACCCATTTTTCTCTTACTTCATTTCCATGTATTCTGCTTTCTCTTTGTCTTTTCTGTTTGTTTTTTACTCTCCTTAAGGCATGCGCCTACAGTTCTAGCATTCTTTTATATACTCTTTTTTGTTCTTTGAATTTTTGTTGCCTCCCCAATATATAGTTTTGTACAGCACAGTTTGTCAAATACCTACCTAACTCAATTTTTTAGAACCCTTTGATGTTATTCTATAAATAATATAAAATCAAGACAGGTGGAATGTAAACATTTGCATTTGCTGAACTTCTCTTCTCCCTGAATGCATGTATTATTGCTTACATGAAGAGTGAGTTTCTTCTGTCTTTACAGCCTGAGAGTTGTGGAGTGGGTGGCTCTGAGAATGAGATGCTCATATCTTTGACCGGCAGCCTTGGTAAGCCCAGAAACAGCTTTCTTCTGGAGCCCAGGGCAGCAGCTGGAGAGGCGGGCACAGAGCTCAGCTTGAGGCTCTCCCCTATGAAGTAATTGAGCCCAGAAGCACTTTCCTGCCAGGAGCCAGGAGGCTTTAGTTGCCCGGCAAAATAAGGAGGGGCAGCCAGGGAGTTTAACATGAATTAAATTGTGTAATGGTTAAGAGATTATGATATCCTCTTGGGTAAAATAGATAGGAAAGCATCAAGGGCCCTGCTTTATATGTACTGAAGAAAAAATACACAAAAGTGCAGAAGCAGGAAGCTGAACTTGGTCATCCCAATAAAACCATTAAAAAGCCATAATCTCTTCTTCATCCTCAGACCTGAGTCATTTTGCACATCCAGAATTCATTGCCAAAAGAGGGGTCCCTAGGAGGAAGGAAGCTTCACAGATGATTTCCTTATTCCTTCTTCAAAAACTGTAAGACCTTTACTTGAATTAGTATGTCCTGGAGAAAGGACGTTGACCAGACATTGTGGGCATTCTAGTGATTATTGGTTACAAAATCCGATTATAAGGTCTGGGGCCTGGAGTTCCAGAGCCTCATCAGGAGGCCTTTTCAGTTAGAGTGGGGGCCTCTGGGAGCACTAAGTGCACTGACCGTGAGCCCAGTGTGCCTGAAAATCCATCCGGAGGTCATTTCTCTAGCCCTGACCCATCACTGGCCTGCCCACTATATCAGTTCTTTATCCTTTCAGATAAGTTCTTAGAGTTAAAGGCCTAAGTACAAATTTCCGCAACTGCATAATCCCTTTCACTTTTTATCCTTTACTTTTTATCCTAAGCCAAGGAAGTAAGTAAAAAAAATCAACATTTTATCCATGGGAGATGGCTATCTTTAAAGAGATAAAGGACACAGCGTGTGAGTTTCGCTCATATCCCCATTTAACGTGCCACTCTAACCCACCCACGTGGAAACCGATGTATCCTGGAGAACAACTGTGGACAATTACAGACTTAACCAAGCAGAAGCCCTGATCCCAGCTGCTTTCCCAGGTGTAGTGTCATTGCTAGAGAAGATTAATAAGGCCCCCGATACACGGTACGCAGCAATGGATGTGGCAAACATGTTCTTTTGCATCCCGATCTAAAGAAGATCAGAAATATTTTGCGTTCAAAAAGAGCCATCCAACAAAAGCCCCTTTAAAAATTGTCTCCCGGGTATTTTAACTTTCCATATCTTCCAAACACCAGTGTACTTCTTTTGCATCACAGAACATCATATAAATATACTATGTCAACAGTCTCGTGCTGATTGGGCAGGTGAAGCAAGAGGGGAGTAAGCATTGCTAAGATGCTTTCACTGCGGAGAGGGAAAAATAAGTTAATTTTTAGGGACTAGCACAGTGAAGATTCTAGGTCACTGGGAGCATAACAAGAAATACTAGTCAAAATAAAGGAAACATTATTGCACCCTTCATCTTCTACGACAAGGAAGAAGAGAAGCAGTGAATATCTTTGAGTTAGTTCTGAAGACAGCACATTCCATTCACCGCTCAGCCCATCTAGGGAGTCTGCCAGCTTTGGGTAGGATAACAGGCGGGAAAGGACTCTGACGCAGCTCTAGGTCTTTGTGATGATCCGAGTGAGTATATCCTCCCAAAACAGATAGGTTGACTCATGATCCTCAGTGTGGT
This sequence comes from Arctocebus calabarensis, assembly GCA_963573935.1. Lineage (NCBI taxonomy): Eukaryota > Metazoa > Chordata > Mammalia > Primates > Lorisidae > Arctocebus > Arctocebus calabarensis. The sequence goes on along the minus strand of CAUYON010106333.1, from coordinate 7,695 downwards.
GAAATGAAGAGGTAAAGACTTAGGGAGATGATTCGCTATTAGTGTTGAAGTCTTCATGAACAGGGTCGATGCTTTTGTAAAAGAAGCCTCAGGGAGGTTGTTTGACCCTTTGGACATGTGGAGATGAAGTGAGGAGGTGCCACCATGGAGAGAGCAGTGCCTTGTCAGATACCACATCTGCTGACACCTTGACTGTGTACTTCTCATTCTCTAGAACTTAACGAAGTAAACTTCTCTTGTTTTCAAGCCACTCCATTTGTAGTCCTTTGTTAATGGAGCCCAAACAAATGAAGACAGTCATGGTATACTCAGCCTTGCCACAGACTGTATGATCAAACTGGCCTTGTATTGTTGGAGGTGTCACTGGTTGGAAAAGCTCTAGGGGAGAATCAGAGTGTGGACCTCTTGGGTTCTGGAGCGAGGCCATAACATCCACCTCGGAGAGTTACATGAGATCTGGGAATCAGATCTTGGAATGTTACTCTACGTCACCCCACAGTTGCCCTTGTGCCCCTTCCCTGGCTTGTATCCATGGTTGGATGGGAGACCTGTATAGCTCACTGGTGAAAAAAGAAAATAAAAGGGGCGGGGGGAGAAAGTAAAAACAAAAATAATCTGAGATTCATTTCTGAGTAAGTCAGCCTCGTGCATGGTTGCAAACCAAAAATCAGTAGTGGCTGAATTACAACATACTGTCCTTAAAAGACATTGGAGAAGAAAAATATGTTCTTGATTATGAGCTCTTTGAACAGTCCACCTGGTCATCCCAGGGTGTGGATGGAGAAGTGGACTAAGGAGAGGAGACATACAGCTTCCTGGACACGGTCCCACTTGTCTGTTCAGAGGCTCAAAGGAAAAATGACTAGAGCAATAGAGAAGGATTTCTGGGATAGAGACATGAAGGTGGGCATTTGGGAATGCTATCAAGTATGCGTCTTCTATGCTGCACCCTAACAACCTTAACGAGACGTTTACCATGGAAAAAGCACCGAAGAACCCCACGGACAAGAAGGACTCAGTGGTCAACAGCAAGGTTTTGCCACTGGCCACTATGGAAGTGGTGTGATGGGCACATAACTAGAGTTGCCGTATGGGCAGAGACAGAGGCCGCGCAGGGGCCTGACTCACGGGGGCTGATCTAGAAGCTGTGGCCTCTGAGCATTGTCTGTCTCGTGGCAGTTTGCTGCCATGACCACATGGCCCCCTCGGAGGCTCCCTGTTGCTGGCCAGCATGTGAAACCCAGTGAAAGATTGAAATTGAATATTTTAAGTGCAGGTTCTACTGAACATCTACTGCTTTAACACCATTCCAAACCCAAAAGATCATTGTGGATCGTTGTAAGTTGAGGACTATCGAAAGTGTTCACCAAGAATCTTCTGTCACTCATATCTTTATGTGTCCTGTGCTCCCCTTAACCCTAATAAATGCTGCTTCTAAAGGATCCTTGATTGCAACACTAGCAATATTTAAATTCATGGTAGATTGAGATGTCCAGCAGTGTTAGACATCTCAACACATTTTCCAGATAACTAGCTGTGAATTTAGGCAATTCCTTTCCTTTCTGCTTCACCAACTGCCTCTCATCCTCTTTCTGATGCTTTCCTAGAGACTGTTGACCTGTCCCTTGGCTTAGGTTTTCTGTGCACAACTCTTTCATTCCCTCAGACTTACCCCACTAACTTTCTAGTTGTTCTCACTTAGTTGCATAGAATGTAAAATTTATACATAAGCCCAAAAGAAAAATAACAAATGACATTTTTTTTAAAAGCTATATGAGAATAATCCCCCTGTCACTAGTGCTATGTTTTTGTAGGGAATTAAGCTACTAATATATAAGAAAAATTGCTTATTAAAATAAGGTAATATTGCTATTCCACAAATGTCACATAAACATTGTAAAAATTGCAAAAAATCATGAATTTTACCAAAATATGAACAGCCAAGCCACCTGATGACCCAGCCACTTGTACTAGACTTCTATCATCCCAGTGCAAAGGGCTTTTGTTACCAAATATGACCAGAGGATACTTAAGGTGTGAGATTCTCTCTTCTTGTTCAGTTAGAAAACAAAATGCCTGTTCAAGTCCTTTTCCCACCCTGAGATGGGGAATAGGTCTGAGAATATCCTGGAGAGCTTGTTTAGTTATGGCAAATTTCTTTAACATGTGGGTGTCATTAAAGTATTTAATTTGTCTGTCATAAATGAAACTCAGTTTAGCTGGACACAAGATCCTGGGTAGAAGGTCATTTTGTTTTAGGAGATTAAAAGCCAATGTCCATTCTCTTCTTGCTTGAAAGGTTTGATCAGAGAGATCTGCGGTTATTCTAATATTGACCAATAATTCTTAAGATGTGCAAAAGTGTAAAACAATGTGCCCATATCATTTTTGAAGCTTTATTATTAATCTTTTACTGATTTCACTGATGGTATGAATCATTCTAGAACAAAGCATTGGAAAATGAGTATGCAATATGACTAAGGGATAAAAAAGATCTAGACCTCTTAGCTAAGTTTTTTATTCTGAAATTTATCTTGGCCAATGCTTTCAGAAGTAATAAAAGTTATACCAAGAGTCTTCAATTGAAATGTGTTTAGAGAAAATAGTTTTCTTTCGATAGAAAGAAACATTCTCACTGGCTTAGCTTAGGCTTTTCCTATGTATTGTATTATTTGTAATTCATAGTTACAGTTTTGGTTTTAAAAGATAATTTCCCCTTCATATATAGAATTTGGCACCTACATTGTTTTGTTAAGAAAAGGTAAGTTTATCTTCTTTTTTCTCTCAAATTCAGAAACTTTTGCAACAGGAAATCTTGCTTTGTTGGTACAATTACAGTTTCAAACTCTAGTATGTGATTATTATAAAATCTTCTTAATTCACTAATTACTGCTAAAATTACTATTCATCAAGTTAAAAGAGGCAAAATGAGTATCCAATAAGGTGGATTCCAATTTCAAGGGCCTCATTCTTCTTTATTCATTCAAATTAGCAATATTTATCAGGCTCCATTTGTGTCCAAGGTACTGTTTTAAGAAGACATGGATAGTCTCTGGTTGCATAGATTTTATGTTTCCATGGACCATGGAGACAAGAGACAAATACATTTGTAAACAAGAGACAAATATATACATGTTTAAGATGTAACATATGATTTGAGAAAGAATGAAGCAGTCATTGTCATGAGAGTATAGGCAATTTTAGAGAGTGGCAATCAGAGAAAAATCTCTGTTTGGAAGTATTTTGAGCAGATAATGAAAGAAAGTGAGTGGATTCTACCACCACATGTGGTATCTTTAAGCACATAAGTAAATACTCTATGTCTTTTCTTTTGTATGATATAGAGCTGCTCTGGGGCGCATTTGCAGTGCCCAAGTTTGGGGACATATTTTACCTTGCATTGAACTTATATGCCAGTTGTGCAGTGCCCAAACTCCAAAACTATACATGACAGCCCTGGAAATAAAGAAGAGAAGCATGAGATGATCTAGGGGAAAAAGAGAAGCATGAGATGATCTCTGTTTCATGCAGAGAAAAACACCTGGAGCAAGTGTCCTGCTTTGAAAATAAAAGTGGTATATTAAAAAATACTGAGATGTTTACTGCACCTGTGGTAGAGTTAAGTGCAGAGGCAAGTTAATAAATCTCATTGAGCTTTAAGATGCTTCCACTTAAAAGAACAACTCTTACAGTGAATTTGTATTCATTCTTTCATTGTATTCATTGAAAAAAATGGTTAACTCTATAGATACTATTTGTATTTTTTTGTTTGTCTTGGGAAACCAAGTTCATTTTCTTTAATTAAACACTGTTGAGTAAATATCTAATCTAAGGGAAATTAGGACAGATATTGGTTGCTCACAGAATAAACAGGAGGTTGAAGAACTAGGCTTAAGAGGAGTAAGAACCAAGCCAATACTGGAGGACTAGGAAAGGAGAAAAGAAGGAATGAGGAATGGCCTCATAACAGATGTATTATGCTTTGTTCAGGGCCTCAGTTGGGAATGGATGAACTCTAATAGTTTTCAGATTTTTGTGTGTGTTTGTTTTTCCTTCATCTTAGAAATTCCAAATAGTGATTTTCGGTAGATGTGTTGACTCCTTTAGCTGGAGAAGGGCCAGGCTTCTGATTATAATCCCAACAGATTTTATCCAAGAGGAATCATGCTGTCATTAGGAAAAAAAATAGATATTGGGCAGAGAAATATCAGACATATGCACTACAATATGCCAAACAGAATACTAAATACATATATGTGTGTGTGTGTGTATACACATATAAATTTAATTTATATATATCATATACATTTATATATATAATATAAATTTAATTTATTTCAAGAAGATGCTTTTGATAAATTTGGTAACAATAAAAACATATACATAGGGTGACAGAAAAGTATATACACATTTCAAGAAAGGAAAAGACTATTAAAATTATAATAATATATACTGATAACAGAAGATGAATACAAGTCATGTTGAGCACCTCTTGTAATTGCAGAAGTCAAACATGACTTGAGTGGCACAAATTTAATGACGTTTTCTCCTTTCTTGAAATGTGTATATATTTTTGGCACCTCTCTATGTATTCCTTTATTCCATTCAAGGAAGAAAGAAAAACCTGCACAAAAATCTGTAATTGAGCAGAAAACTCAATGTGTTTATATAGGATAGAAGGAATGAAGGAAGTGAAGAAAGACTTAATGCTGATGGCCTCTACTACGATGCTACATTAGATTGCACTTTGGGCAAATGGTTTTCAACCCTACCAGACTCAACAACTCAAATTAAAAAAACAAAGAATGTAACACTTCTTTAGTAACCTGTACTTAAACTTATATACAAAACAGATAATTAAAAAACATCATAATAGTATTTCCAATGGTAGTAAACAAACAAATGAAAGACAGTAATTTATGAAAAATATATGTATTTCATAGCATACATTCTCAGGTACAGTTGCTGAATAATTAAATAGTCCTGTACCCACACTTGTGAATGTGACAGTTATAAACGCAGGCTGGTGTAAGTGTGTTGCAGCAGTGAGTCCACCACACTGCCCGTTATAAACACAGGCTGGTGTAAGTGTTTTGCAGGAGTGTGTCTGCCACACTGCCTGCATGGCCATATCCATGCTATTTCCAAAGTGGTAAAATGTTCCTGGCAACTTTTTAAAACAAAGTTTGGACAGGGAGGGGCAAGATGGCTGACTGGAAGCAGCTTCCGATAGAGGCTCCTGTCCAAAGGAAAGATAACCTGCAGAAACCGCCCAGTTGAGCTGAAGACTGGGAGCCTAGACAAGAGAGAGAGAAGTGATAACTGCAGGTCACCCCTGAGGCAAGCTGCGACTTCCAGAAAGCAAGCTTCAGGAAGAAAAACTGAACTAAAGTTTTCTGCCATTCTGAACTTCCAGGACTCCCTTCCCCCTTACCTGATGAAACAGAAGCCTGACCTATGCTGAAACTGAGGGAGAAGGACTTGAGCATCGCTCATCCTCCCTATCTGCCGGGCCAGGAGACCTGCCTGGTAAGAGACTCCAGGGCCCCACTGAGCCCGTGCCAGCCCCCAGACTAGGGATGCTACCGGGTTCCCTGCGTGGCTCCCATTTTTGCCACACTGGGCCCCAACCCATCGCGGGCAGCAGTCAAGAACTCTCCCAGGACCCCCACAGGGCCTTGGCCTACACCAACAGTGGCCAGGAAGTCTGCCGGATCTCCCACATGTTGCCGATCTGTAGCCTGCCTGGCCTCTGCCCACAGCATGCCAAGACCCCTGCTGGGCTCTGATCTGTGCCCAAGGCCCACCACCCACAGTGGACAGGAACTCCACTCTGCCAGGACCCTTGTACGGCTCTAACTGGCACCCCACTGGGCCTTGTCCCACCACCATCAGTGGCCAGGAATTCTCCTGGGACTCCAGTGTGTCCCTGATTGGCAGCCCACCACCAGCAGTGGCCAGGAAGTTGGCTGGGACTCGCTCCCTGTGCTGATCTGTGCCCCACCTGTCCATGGCCCGCCTGGCTCCAGTCTGTGCTCCAGGCCCGCCCCCCACAGCGGACAGGAACTACACTCCTCCAGGAATCCCACACGGCCTGACTGGCACCCTGCTTCTAGCAGCAGCCAGGAACTCCGCGGGACTCCCAGAAGGCCCAATTGGCACTCTGCTGGGCCTTGGCCCTCCACCAACAGTGGCCAGGATGTCTTCTGAGACTCCCTTGCAGTGCCAATCTGTGCCCGCCCTGCCTTGGCCTGCCGCTGACCAGGACCCCACCTGGCTCCCATCCATGCCCCAGGCCCATGTCCTCCCTCTGGTGCCCTCCTCCCAGCCGGAGACTGCAAAGGTCTTCCTTTGCAAAGGCCACCAGGTGCCCCCCATCACACGCCCTGCTGCTTGATCTGGGTATGCCACACTCCGGAGCTGCTCCTGCAGCCAGAACTCTCTGGGTGGGGCAGTCCCAGAGGAGCTACACAGGGTCACTCCCTACAAAGATCCAGCAAAAACAGACTGATCCTGTGGGGGTCTGATCTGGGAGAGAAACCTCCCCAAATCTGAGAACGGTCATAAGCAACAGTGAAAGATAATCAAGAGGCCGAATCAACAGAAAAACTCTGGCAATATGAATAATCAGAGTAGATCGACTACTCCAAGGAATAACAAGGTAGATACAGCACAAGATCCGTTGCATAAGCAAATGGCTGAGATGTCAGAAATCGAATTCATAGTCTGGATGGCAAATAAGATCAGCAGAATGAAGGAAAAGATGGAATTAGAATTTCAGCCGATGACCCAAAAGATATCTCAAGAATTCAACTAATTCAAAGACAAAATGACCAAAGATTTTGACTCATTGAGACAAGAAGTTGCAGCCCTCAAAGATCTGAGAAATACAGTAGAATCCCTCAGTAACAGAATGGACCAAACAGAAGACAGGATTTCTGACATGGAAGACAAAGCTTTTGAATGCTCTCAAACTTCCATAGAGGAAGAGAAATGGAAGGCAAAAATGGATCATTCTCTCAGACAGCTCTGGGATAACTCGAACAAAAACAATATTCGCCTTATAGGAATACCTAAAAACGATGAAGTGGCATCACAAGGCACAGAGTCTCTTCTTATGAGATTCTGAAAGAGAACTTTCCAGACATGTCAAGAGATTCTGAAATTCACATAGCAGTTTCAGAACCCCAGCACAACTCAACCTGAATAAGACATCCCCCAGGCACATCATAGTTATCTGCATTAAAATTAACATGAAGGAGAAAATACCGAAAGCAGCCAGATGTAAGAAATCCATTACCTACAAGGAGAAGAATATTGCAATAACTGCAGATGTCTCTGATCAAACCTTTCAAGCTAGAAGAGAATGGTCATCAACTTTTAATCTCCTAAAACAAAAGAACTTTCAACACAGGATCCTGTACCCAGCTAAACTGAGTTTCATTTATGATGCAGAAATTAAATACTTTAACGATATACACATGTTGAAGAAATTTGCTATAACTAAACGAGCTCTCCAGGATATTCTCAGACCTATCCTCCATAATGACCAGTGTAATCCTCCACCACAAAAGTAAACTCACCCAGAAACTTTTTATCAAATTTCAACTTCCACAGTGATGAAAGGGTTAAAAATGTCCACTGGACTTTCTAAAGATTTATCATTGTTTTCAATTAATGTGAATGGTTTAATTG
>CAUYON010106331.1:0-21285 GCA_963573935.1 Arctocebus calabarensis | reverse complement strand
TGAAACTTATTAAATGTAGAATATCAATGTCTTCATATAGTGATTAAGAAAGTGCCATGAAGGCTATGTTTAACAGTATGACCAAAATATTTCAGATTGTATATGAAGTCAGCACATTGTGCCCCTTGATTGCACCAATGTACACAATTATGATTTTAAAAAATTATAAAAAAAAAGAAAGGAATAAAACATTTCTTGCAAAAGAATGCAAACTTTCCACAGTACCAATAACATAAAATATAAATTAATGTGCTTTTTAACATGTTTTTTCACCTTCCAGTAGAGCAAAAAGATAAAAATAGCTTAAGAGGAGGGAAGCGTGAAATGTGGTTGTGCCTGTCCTATCTTCTGCAGACTTATGTGGGGGTATGTGGTGACAAGGCAAATCAGCAACACCCCCAGAAGGGCTTTTACATAGCTCTTTCCTCAGCCTTTATGGTTTATTTTATGCAAAATCTGATAATTAAAGATCCCTAAATTTCATATTTTCCTAACTACATAATAAAAACCTTTCTGTGACCATAAGCCCTAAGTTAAACCATGAATCTTGTCACATCTTAATGCATCTCTTCAGAATGCTGACTTTCAATCACAATCCTCCTGCCTTGGGTATGCACTCATCTACAGATGACAGGAAAATCACAACGATTGATTATAAATAACATTCAAATTCAATATACAGTTAAGAAAGGGAAGGATAAAAAGAGGTAGAAGAATCCCAAGTGTACCATCCTAGATTTCCCAGTGATAAAAATTAAAGTTAACCAAAGGATCTTTTGGAAGCAAGATTGTTTTGCCATGGATGAGGGATTACAGATTGGCTTTTTAACTTCAGCTTTTCCAAATAGTTTTTCAGTTATTTAATTTACTCTACATGGAGTCTATTGATTATTCAAGTTGGCAGTCAATTTTATAGGGTACCCCGCTGTTTCTTTGCTTAATGTAGTCAATGATTGTAATTGCTTGATCAGTGCAGCCCATGAAATAGGTTTTGTGTCTTTTTTACAATGCATTGATGGCTTTATCTGATGCAGCCTTGGCAGGGGCCGGGTTTCACAGCACTACCCAGAACTCCCAGAGGTCTCTAGATTAATGGCTATGGCGAGCTGCCGGAGCTGCTGATGCTGCGCTCCAGAATGTGTTCACACATCTGGCACGCCACACTTGGTGCTGGCACCGGTTTTGTGTTGTGCAGCTACAGAATCTCTCACCAGTGCCTAGTTAACTGTTTTCACTAAGGGAATGAGATAAAAAGCCATCCAGAGAGCTGTTGGCACCCATTCTCTGTTGCTGTAGTCACACATTAAAAATTTTTTTCAGTCTTTTTTTTTAAAGAGGCAAATGATGTCTGGAAACAACAAATTACGTGGAATGTTTATGTTTTGAACTCCGTTTGGAATTTGAAAAGCATCCCATGGGTGTTCGGATTTCCTGTAAACCAACAAGCGGTCCCTCCTTCCCTGAACCACTGCCTCCCCTTGGATGAGAGCTTGGTAGGATGAAACGCAAGCAAGTTTTCCGTGTCATCTGACAGGGGCTTTAGATTCCAAGAGAAAGGTGGATAGTAGAATTATAAATGTGAAAAAGCCTGAACCACGTCCACAGCTCATTATAATAAAAAGGTAATTCTCTTGTCCTTCAGTGAATCGGGTTAAATTGCTCAGATATCATTTCCCCGTACCTGCATGTCAGTGTTTCATATTTGGTACAATTTGAATTGCATTATTAGACACGTAAAATGTAGTTTTAATAAGTGGACCAAGAAGAAGTAATGAAATATGCAATGGAGTTGCATAAATCCATGGACAATTATATAGCAGACACACACACAATTTACAATGCCCAGGATGACATCTACCAAAGAAAAGCAAAAGTGTGATAGATTTTTAGAGCAGCAGGGCTCTGAGTTGATTTTCTCAACCTACTTTGACATTGAAACCAGACAGGTACAGTTTCTTTATTAATACTTTTCTCTGTGAGTAATAAACAGTAAATGAATAATGCATCTCTGAAAAGGAAAAATTTTACTGAAAAGACAGAAATAATACTTTTATTTCCTAGGTCTACATGGAACTGAAATTTCCATTAAAGAAAGCAACTCTATGAGGCTATTATATATATGTATGCAATACTAATAATCCGCTGGACTGCATGTAAGAAAAAATATTACAATTTTCTGAAAATATCCATTCTTATTTTTAGATTCTAAAGTCACTGTGTGATGTCATTGCTAGGATCATTTCACTATTAATTTGGATTTTAATACATTTACAATAAGAGACTCTCCAGAAAATTCCCCCTTCTCCCTGTTTACTCTCTTGGCCTTCAGATTACAATGTAAATGTATTTCTTCCAGGTTATGTGTAACCTTGTATTTTATACAACTTTCTCTCCTTATACAGAATGTTATTATTTAATAAGTTGAATCAAAAGAAGCCAAGTCATCAATTTACACTAGTTTACTGCCAGCCCAGGATTTGAAATATGAAAATATACCTTTTTCTAAAGACTGTAGAAAGCACCTTACTATTCCTCTTCTAATTTCAGTTTACTTTGAAATGTTATAAAAATGACAGTCATTTTGAAATAGATGTCTGAGTCACATTTTCATTGCTGTGTGCATCAAGATGGTCTGTCTGCATGACTGAATGCCTGGCTCCCATCTCCCCTACCCCCTACACGTATACAATGAGTGGTATGGCAAAGAGTGACATAAAAGCTAAACAAAATACCCAGAGGAGCTGAAAGATGCACTAATATGACAGCTGGCGAAAAGCCTTGCTTCAAACTGATTGAAGATAACTTGTGGTACGGGATGAGTACTTGGAGAAGGTCTGGGAAGATTTTCATTGTTCAGGTTTGAATGATCACACCCACTCTATACCCCAGCTCCCTGACAGTGACGAAAGCTTGGCTAGATTTTTCCTGAGTGAGACCCTTTGTACTCATTTGGTTCTGCTCTTGGAGTTAGCTTGATTCTGGGTCTCCTTGCATTTCTCAGTTAGTCAGTATTTATTTGGGAGCTAGGTCCTCTCTTCCATACCTCTCAGCCATCTGTTATTGATTATATAGTTCCAGAGGGCAGGGCCTGTGTCATTTTCACTTGCCTTTTATTTTTCCTCTTGGTAGCAAGGTGTTATGCAGACTCGGACACTTAAAAAATACTATGGTGCTGTGCTTTGTTGAGCCTACATTAAAGGAGACATGGCCCGAGAGAAAATAAGTGCAAGTGAGCTTAATTATCCATCCGGAAAGATGAGGAAAGTATTTGAACAACTCAGACTTTTGTAAGGACAACAGGGTGGTTGTTTCTCTGGGTATCTTCCTCCCAGGGTATGAGGTTGTGAGAAGGAAGTTGGGGACATGAGTGGTTTTGTTCAGTAGAGGTAGATTAAGCCCTGTATATGACCTTGAGCAAATTAATCCCTCTAAACCTCAGTTTCTTTGGAGGAGAAGCACAGAGACTGATACAAATTGCCGGTGTTGCTATGAGGATACAACATGGCATCATGGATAAGCACCTTGCTCAGCATCTGCCACACACGAGCTGTTCCATGAATGTGCTGAGCAGAGGACAAAGTCCATTTCCTTGCCTTTCCTCTACTATGCACCTGTGGAACTCGTGTCTGATGTTCTGATCTATCTCCTTTTTGCCTTTGGCCTTTATATTAATCCATCTTTCCTTTTCATGTCTAATCATACTAATTGCTCCCTCAAGACATAAATCCAAATACAACCTAGCACAAAAAAACTAACGCAATATGCAATAGTCAAGAATCCTCAGGTTTGGGAGACAATTACTGCTTCTCCTGTACTACATATATTTCAGAAACGATCAGAATTTACTTGAAACAATTTGTTGCCTAAATTAATTTGCTTGAGACCCTCCTTGGGGTAGAAAGGCAGCAGATAGAGCCAGGAGTTATGACCAAAAGCCTGGCCAGAGCAAGCTGTACCTGCCAAGGTACATTAGTCTGCAGTGAAAAAGCCATAGAAGTCAACTTAGCTAAAGTTTACAAATGAAGCCAAATGTTAAAAACAAGGGTAATCAGAAACAAAGCCTGAGATATGAGAGATGGATGCAGATTTTCTGGGTTGCATCGTAACAGGAGAGAAATGGGAAAATACTTGGATAATTAAAAGAGATGGTTGTCATGATCATACCAGCTTGCCCCATGAGCTTACTATTAGTACTTAGCTGATGATATAGAAGTCTTAGCTTATCTTAAAGAAAAAGGGTTGCAGGAAAGAATTATGGAAACTGAACTCTAAATCAGACCACACAGGGCTCTGCTCCGTGGTTCTCACACCTGGTTATATCCCTGTTTATTCTGCAGGTCAAATTGGTCCTCAGTGAGGAGAATAATGTCTAACCTCTCACACTGAGGTGTCAATGTGACAATCTTGACAATCCAAGCATCTGTCATTGATGCCATGATAGAGAAGTTGTCTAAGAAAAGAAGTCTACTTTCATACATGTCTCCAAACCTACTGCCTGTCACAGGAGTTTTCTAAGCAAATCCACAGTGCTCAGTATTTCCCAGAAGAGAATCCATCTGTGTATAGAGAAGTTGGGGGGAAGTGTTTCTCTAAAGTCTCTTTAGATATTTTGGCATCAGTGGCTGTGATAGTCTTTTGTATACAGAGTCATACCCCCCATTCTCCTAGACTTATCGGTAACTGCCGATGAGTATTATAACATAAATGCTGAAGTGCGAATATGTTTTTAAAATACTCAACTGAAGTTTTACCCATTTTCTATGAATCACATTACTTGTGGTGTTTCTGCTACTGAACTGAGAGCACTGAGGGTGCTTCAGAAAGGACAGATACTAACAAGGGCACAACGATAGAGGAGGGGCAGGGGTAGGGGTCACAGTTCATGGTAAACTACAAAAGTCCCAATCCTTACCAGATGCCATTTTAAAAATGAAGAGGAGATAGTTTGAGAGAAGAACAGCTCTATGGAGGCTAACATTTTCAAATGACTAAAAAGATACCAGAAGTGGGTGTGATTTTAACTGTCTACTTTGTCATCCTCTCACATCAAACGGCATCAAAACATTCCTCCTGCTTTCTACTTATCTCCTGCTACAACTAACACAAACAAGGGCTTAAGAACAGAAAAAAAAGCAGTCTTAAAAGTGAGAAGGCGACTTTTTCTGCAATTCTGAGTCATGGTGAGTATGCTTCAAACCTAACATAAAGGATCTTTCATGAGAAATCTATAAAAGGTATGACCCTTTCTTTCTCACTTTTATTTTGGCCGTTGTAGGATACTGGGCTCATAGTCCAACAGAACGGGGAAAAAAAGGATCAAACCCAGTTTATCCCTGAGCATGTCTGGGTATTAAGTAGTATGTATCTTTTACATATATGTAAGTATACGTGTGTGTGTGTGTGTGTGTGTCTGTTCTCTGACTTAAGTTTCATCTAAACCACGAGATAAGCATTATTATACCCATGTTACTAAAGGGGCTCTGAACTTCAGAGAGGCTATATAACTTTGGCAAGGTTACCCAGCTAATAAAGGGGAGAGGCTCACACTCAGGGTGGCTTACTGCCTAACAGGCCTTTCGCCCTCCTTCATGTTGCCTTATCTCCCCAGGAAGTGGCAAAGAATGATTCAGAGTTGGATCCTTGAACACTGGTCCTTGGAGGACTCATTTTTGTCGGTTTTTCTCTTGATGACCGTCTGCTGCATAGCACTGTGCTGCTCACTTCTTCTTGGGCCTGCCAGCTGAGGATCCATCCCGAAAGGGTACTCATTGCTGGTCAGGTTTTGTGTCTTTCTCTCTGCATGGTCATGTGCAAGTCCTACCTTGGCATAAACAGAGTCTAGTTTGGATTATCTGGACTTTGATCATTCAGGGAAAAAATTCCCATTTATAAAAAACCTTCAAGAAGATTCTACCCTTGCTTATATAAGACCTTGTATTTACAGAAAAGCTTAATTTCAAATTCTCCCCTACCCTGTTATTTTTTTTTTTCATTTAAAAAGTTTATTACCTGTGTAAAGAACACGTTGATACTAAGGACACACATTTACGTGAATTAACAACTTGAAATTCTTTTCACAGCTCTTCAAACACTGTTTTTAGTTCTTACACAATGTCTTCCCTCAAATCCAAGACTTTGAAATTTTGGTCTTTAATACTAATATTGTGTTTTGTTTTTCTTTCTTGTTTGTAAATTTAGGATAAATTCCTTGTACATACAATGCTTTAATCTTCATTAGCCTGTGGGCTGACAGAGTCACACTGTGCTTATGTTGGCAGTGTGATGTTGACTCACGTTTTGGTTCATTAAAACATCATGGTCTTGAATTGGTTATTCACGTGACATTTTCCTCCCAATGATGGAAGCGTCACGTGACTCAAATTCTGCTTAAAAAGAGCTATTACAAATATTTTGCATGATATTCCCAATGAAAGCTTTCATAAGCCACTGGGCTTGTAAACCAATGCATTTTAAAACAGTAGAATAAAACAAAATAAAAAATAAAACAACAAAATTTTCAAATAAACCTATCTGTGATTGTGAGAAATTTGTTGAAAACTTCATAAAATAAAAAGGAAATCTTGCATCCTTTAGGTAACTATGAGTACATTAATTCTACCTTTAATTTGCTGAGTTTTATCACTAATGTGACTAAATCCACTTATGCCCTGAGCAGCTCTTTGAAAAATGCTGACTCCTTAGAAAACATTTTAGGTTTTATTTTTTATCCCATTTTATTTACATTTACTACTCTTTCAGTTTGCCAGTCAATCTTGTTTGTGCTTGGAAGGCAAAGTCTTTGGCTATAAAGAATATTTTTTAATTCCTTTCCCATAGATTAGAGTGAATGAGAAGTCACTGACCCTGCATCTCTGCAAATGTCATATACATTCTGAAGTTCAGACTCGTGTTGGGAATGAACCACGAAGGGTTGGCTGGAATTTAGCTATGTCATTAGAGAAACTGTGCTCATGTTGAGTTTTCCTGAGAACTCTAGTTCTGCTCAATGTGCTTCTCAAAAATTCTTAATGGTCCTGATTTGAAACTTTCCGATCAGTTTCAATTTCCACTTCCCTCTGCAAGTCCAGATTCTGGCTATGTCTTGCAGAGGAAGTGCCAGCATTCCATGAGAACAACAGTCTCTATGGAATTTTTGGCTTGACCAGAAGCAGGAAGAACAGGAAATGTTATTTTTAAAAGTCCCATTTTTCACACTGCTGATGTCTGGAGAGTTGAGATAAGCTTTGAGCCTACTTCCAGATCTTTGGGTGCTCCTCCAAGCATGCTGTAAATGGGGTGTGAAACATAGCCTGCTGAGGTGGGATTGGACAGCGATCAAGACGAAACAAAATTGGCAGGAGGGCTTTTCTCCGTTTAGTTTCCAGGATGGTGGAGGTGAAGCTGGAGTTTTCCCATCCTTAATGCCTTATTTAGAAGACAGCTCTGTGAATACTGGTCCAAAATGTTACTTTTCTTTTTGGTAAATATTATACTTTGAGTTGTTGAGTTTTAGTGAGTTAGAGAGCCCAAAAGTAATCTTTATTCTTGAAATATTTATACATAAAAGCATTACTGAAATAAGAATGCATGATTCCTTGGATTGGATCACATAGTAGTGACATAATTACTTTATTTTTAGTTCTTAGTGCTTAATGGAAACATGACATGGAAGTGAGTCCTGGGGCAGACACTATGTGGTGGAAGTGACAGTGAAGATGACAAAGTTGCCATTGACTTTCTCAAGTTTCTGTACCCTTCTACTTCTTCAAAATATCAACAATTTTCTTACTTTTACCTGTGCAGTTAGAAAATATGTGAATCATTGCATGTTTGGAAGCTGTTCATGATAAAATATGAACACTACAGCAAGCTCTCCAAAGATTTTTTTTAAAAAACACATGAGTATTTCCAAACCTAGAACTATATTTTAAATATGTTGGCATTGTTAACAATCTAGATAATACATATAAGGAGGGAAAATTATTACTGTAAGTTTAGTAAAGAAAATCATCATGTACAATTGTTCTTTCAAATTTGAAGAGTATCCATAGCGGGCCTCCTATATTTACCTATTTTATTGCCAATGTTAGAGAAATTAATATTCCAAAAATTCATAATTCTGTGAATAACATCTGAAGTAGTTATTTACTCTCTCTAAAAATGCACAAGATCTAGGACCATTTTATTTCTAGTTGTCTAGGAATTCATGAAAACAGAGAAGATGCAAGATACATTTTAGACATTGGACACTTGCATGGCAATAATTGAGAACAAAAATTCATCTGCCTCTGCTCATATCTAGCGTCCCCTCACAATTGAATTTAGCAAGTAGAGTGATTAATTCATTCATTGACAGCATTTGCTAAGGGGATCTCCCAAAGATGCCCAGGCTTAGGACAATCGGAGTGTTTGAAATGAAGGGTGCTTTTTTTAAACCTTAACATGGACAATGACTCCCCTAACTGAATACTGTTTTTAATAATCTTCTCATATTTCTACTTGTCCAACAAAAGCATAGATTTCATTAGTGTGTATTTCCTATGTCCAGTCTCTGGGGTTTAACTTGTTTATTTACAATACTCTCTCCTACATTTTCTCTGAAGTCTCCCATTATATTAGGATAGAGAGATAAAGATATGATACACACATGTGTAGGTAGATTTGTAGATACAGAAATATAGGTACGGATAGATATACAAAAGGAACTAATAATGTCGTGTCTTAATCAGAAAATTATAAACAAACATAAGGTCACTATTCCCATGGATTTATTACCATGGCTGAAGAAGATAGTCTCTGCCAGCAGAGGCTTAAAATTTATGGATTTGTGTCCTCACAATGAAGTCCTTGAGGAACAGTCCATTTTAAGGTCACCTGGTCTATTACTTTACTGGGAACAATTCTGGAGTCCAAGCTAAACTACTAAGTTAGCACAAATATTCAATAGCAAATCCTGATTTTCAGAGGCAGAGAAATGCTAAGGGGATTGATGATTGAGGAGTTTTTATCCTCTACAAATGGAATACTAATAGCACCATCAACTCTCAAATAGTATTTTTCTCCCTTTATGAATATTAAATTTACCAACATCATTTATCAATAGTATTTAATAAAGTTTCATAATAAACTTGTGATGATGTATAATGAGACACGGGCCTAGTCCTTCACAAACTCATTATTTTATGGGACAAAATGATTGCACAAGAGCTCTCACTTCTGCATCTGGACAGTGTGGTGATGTATTTGGGATGAAATCTCTCTAATCAACTATAATCAAGTAGATACTTGAAACACTTAATTTGAGCAAAGTTCTATACAAACAAATGCATAAATAAGGTGACCTTCCAGCTTTTAGGGTGTTATCTAATCTTCAACATGTTTCACAAACATATCCCAAAATGCAAGAAATGGAAAGAGTGATGTTTAGAGGAAACTGAGAATCAGAAAATTAATTAACAGAGCTAGGTCTGGAGTCAAATTTTCTAACTCCTATAATTTTTCTCTTTGTCTCACCCTCTGGACTTTTTCAGTTGAAAATGACTAGACTCAAGAGTGATCCCAAAATTTTCAAGGGCAACTAAAACAGTATTATTATAAGAATTGTTTATATTATTAAAAGCAAGGGCAGAGTCCTCTTAGTTTCCTATCAGTATCATTTTAGTGGTAAGCATACATAAGTGTATAACCTCAAAGGGTTAGCTATGAATGGAGTGCATTTATTTACTTACTTTGGCATCAGTTGCAATATGACTTAAAGGCAGTGATGTGAGGCAGAAAAATTTTTATTATAGTAGTTATCAGCCTTCAGAGTATCTTGTTATTGCTTACTGTGTCCAGTTGTAAATAGCACGTACATTCTACAAGAACTACTTTGTGTTGTTTGGGTAGAACTGTTGGATTTATTTACTTGGCCTTGGTTAGATTATATCAATTGGTTAGGCTTTATCAATTGGGTCATTCTGTTTAACTCCTTATATTTATGGCTTATAACATTATAATAAAAAGATGAACACTTCCCATCAGTTCCTATTCACAATCATTTATCCTTAACATGTCTGAAAGAAACAGAGAGAAATGAAAGAAGACACTTTCTCATTCATGATTATTTTAAAAACTGTTCTCTTGTCTTCACCCCTCCCATCCTGATCTCACATGCATGGCTTATTCTCAGCCTGCTCTGAGACAAGCTAGGGCAGGCCCTGTAATACAATTCAAATTGCAATCTCATGTCTTGCATCCCCAAATACCTCATCTCCCATGCAACCTGGAACCTTCATTCTAGTCCCCAATTATACTAATATCTCTGCCCAGCTCCGATGGGGGGTGATGAATCGGCTGGGAGGGTGGGAGAGACAAGGCGATCTTCTCAGCTCCTCTGCATTCCCATAGGCACGCAGCATTTGACAGATTGGGCAGAACTGCCACGAAAGAGTCTGACACAGATGGTGTAATTAGAAAATGCGAAGTGCGAGTGTGAAATTTATCTTTGATCAGCACCTCCTTGCCAGATTGTCATCTATGTTAATATGATGATGGCTTCTTGGAGATGGATAGAAGGAAACAGCAGCCTTGAAGAGGAAACAGAGACTGTTCACTCCATAGAGAAGATATTCTATTTACTTCTGAAATCCAATCAATTTCAACAGGCCAAAATGAAATTGTACTTATTGAATGCATATAGAAAGCAAGCCTAACCTGATTCACACACTTTATTAAGGCTGTAATCAATATAGTAAAATCTGAGCTTTAGTTGGAAAGGGACACATGTTAATTTTTTTATGGAGTAATAAATTAAAAAATACAATCTGTAACTGTACGAGCTATTGAAGACAATGTGCATCTCTATTCATCAAGGCTCTATGAAAAATGCATAGAAGAAAATCACTTACACCATAGCATTGAAACTCTACACATTGCCAGCAAAGTTTATTTTCTACTTTCCCTCCACTCTTTTTGCTTTAAAATATCTATGATTTGTATTTACTCCAAAGTACACCAGACGTACTTTCCTTGAGGGTTCAGATTTTATAGTCTTCCCTCTTATATTCAGAAATTTTGAAACTTTTAAAAAATTAATAAAACAGGTTTATAGTCAACACTTGAAGAAGTTGCTTCTTTTTTGTGTTATCTTCCTGAAAAATCAGAGCATTTGCTGTGAGAGGGACCAAGGGTAGTTATAAACCATTTCTTCTTAAGTTTCTTGTATATAATAACAGTTATCTTTTCTTTGGACAGCTCCAAAGGTTCAGGTTTACAAGCAACTATGATAGACTACATTTTACTATCATCTACTCAATTTTCACGTTGATGGTGCTAATTTTCAGGAGGTAAATTAGCATAATTAATGACCAGCCAAATTTGGGGGTAATACAGTATGTAATTAACATTAGAGAGTTCTGTTGTACCACCTGCCCCCACATTTCATTGTTGCAGGGATCAAACTGTACAGGAGGAAATTTTCCCCTTTGCTGCACTGAGCAGAAAGCAGCTTTCTTCATCAGAATAAGCCATTAGCTGTAATGGCATGTAGGTGTAATGGAATGTGCTCAAAACATCTGTGCTGAGAGCAGGGGAGAAATTGCTGCATGCAGTCGTAGGCCTTTGGGGAGCTTGATTAAGGACTGCTTCAGAGAACTTGAGATCTGGCTTGGGATGCAAAAACAAAAAAAAAAAAGGAGAAAGAGAGAAGAAAGGAAAATAATGCTAATAGATTTACAGATGTACTGCAGGAGAACAAAGGATTTTTAATTTTTTTTTCTTCCTTTATTGCTCTTATATTGCATCTGTTCTCTGTTGGGCTTTCACTTATTGAAGTGATCTGGAAAAAAATGTAGCTTTAAATGCAGTTTAGTGGGAAAGATCATAGCTGTAGAAATAAAATAGCTTGATTTTTCATCCTTTGGTTAGCTAATAGAAAGTTCTTCACAATCTGTATTTAGAAAAACACTAAATATTATTTATCTTAAGTGTTATCTTAAAATTGATCTCAGAAATCATGAATATCCAGATTTGAGACTGGAAATAATTTCTTATTTATTATTAGTCTGTGCACAGAAGTTCTTGCAATTTATCAACTTACTGGCTAACATATTTTACTGCTTAATTCCAACAGTATTTCTTAGCATACTTTAAGCTGATTTTCAACTTATTTTTAAACATAATTGAATACATATATGTATCACAAGTGATAAAATTTTAAATTCGGAGGACAATGGAAAAATTTTTCGTCCTCCTTTTTTTTTTCATCAAATACTTACTGAGCACTTGCTATGTGCAAAATATTGTTTCCATGCTGGGTGTCTGATTATCATTGCTGGGAATGTAATAAATTACATTTGGCAACAAGCATGGCCAATTGTATCACCTCAGTCATCTCCTTATTCCATGCTGACTGCTGAAGCCAAATTGATCAAGCAGTGACACACATTGATTGCTGAAACAACTCATTTGAATGCATCTATTATGATGAGCTTTGGCCATTTTAGAAGTGTTAAAGGAAAAAAAACTTAGTTTTTGTATGGCCTTTGCCTTAAAGATAAGCAAAAAGAGAGTTATATTTAAATAATGGGTGAAGGGAGGGTTAAATTTAGAAAACTAACGCAACAAAAAAAGAATTAACATTCTGCATGGGACAGATGTGAATGTGTTGCCTAGAATATTAGAAACAAACCTGAAAATATTGGGTGATTTTATGATTAGGTAAATCTTACACTTTCTAACTATAAATGACAATGAAGCACTCTATTCACTGGAATCTATCTTCCTTATGAAATAAGATGCCTTGCTGAGCTGATGCCAAAAATTCCTTGCACTGAAGTTTAAAATATGTAAGGAGGCAAGAATGTAATAAAAATTCAAAAGCTAATAATATTATGGTGGCTGGCATTGTTTACAATGTAGAGCACCTGCTGTTTGAAAAAAAAAAAAAAGGAAGAAGAAAAAGTGAAATCATCAAACTGTTCCTAAACGGAAAATCTGGGCTCTGTGCCAATTACACAATGTGTTTCAGGTGCACTGTAAATAGGAACAATAAAAGGTGCAGAGGAAAGAATATGAAATGTTAAATCTCAAACATGTGAGAATATTAATATGATGTTTCTTGAAAGAAAATCTTGGGACTCTTCCAGTATTCTCTGCTGCAAGGAAGGGGTTTAAAAATTTTACAGAGCATATGTAAAGTTTTAAAATTTTTAATTGCCTTTATCTTGAAAGGAATATATAGGAATGCAAGACCATTTGCCTCAGCAGCATTGCCCGTAGTCGTTTCAGAAAGAAAGGTCCATCTCAATCTGTAAACATGGATTGCCTTTCTCATTTCCCCCAGTCTCTCTTTGTCACATGTATGGGTCCATGCGTGTGTTGGGGCAGGAGGCAGGCTGGAGAATTAAATCCTGAGGGTAGGAAGAGGAGCAAAAGTAACTTCTGTTGCTTATTGTAGCTTACCAATTTTCTCTTTCTTTTGCTAATTAAAATTAGCATTATGAGCAACTAAATATCAGAAGACAAAAGGCAGTAGGGTGTCTTATCTTCTCACTGTGAAGCACTTAATAATGGATTCCTCCAGAATTAGACACCTATTTTTACCAGCTAACAACTCACATGTGCCAAATTTCCCTTTCTAGTTCAAATGTTTTCCTTTTTCAATGAAGCATTTTAAAATCAAGTCATCTTTGAAACGTCTATTACATTCTAAAATGCCAATCTTTCACAAATCAAACTGAAACATCGTTTTAATGCATATTCTTTAAAAATAATTTCTAAAGTTATGCAGTTTTTTACAGTGATAAATGGAATCTAACCTTCAAGAACTGAGCATTTTTTCCCAAATATACTGGAAACTGGAAATAAAATTATTTTGGTCTTGTTTTTCAGACACTGAAAATTGCTAAGAATTAAATAATTGAAGGATATTTGGGGTAAATGTGTTTATTTTGAATCAAGAAAGCAAGAGGAACTATCCAAGACCTCCTAAATATCAATATCACTCAGGTGACCATTATTACACAGAGGTGGGCTTTGTGATGAGACAAAACAGGGAAGAACAATTCTCACCTTGGTACACCTGTGCACCTGAGAATCTATTCATTACTTTACCATGTACTGGTTCAGGCTGAGGAAGTTACTTAATCTTCCTAAGCTCATTTTCCTGATATTTAAAAGTGCATTAAAAGTATATCTAATATGTATGATTTATAACGAAGATTAAATAAGATGATACAGGTAAAGCATGTAATCTAATGATTGATATATAGTGCAGACTTTAAAAATTTAGTTAGGTAGCTAGTGTAATTTTTTTAAATATTTGCATTTTCTGTATCATAGCTATCAAGAGAGAAGGCATTTGCAATTGGCACTGTTTCAAAAGGACTCCATATTCCCCCAAAGAAATTAGATTTCCCAAATATCTTTCATCTCATGTTTTCATGTAGCTTTATCAGTGGTAGAAATTCCATAAGTCCTTCTGATATTGGTTTACTTTTTACTTTACTACCACTCATTAGCTTTCAGGACACTGTGTAGAGGAATGGAACATTATGAAGCAAAAGAACCCAAGTCTATCCAGAGTTCCTTAAAGAATATGAATTAGAATTGGTAAGAAGGGGAAGGAGCTAGCAGAATAGAAAACAAATTGTATTGACAACAAGAATCTGGACGTGCATGGGTAATACAGAAGAAGATTAGGAAGTAGAAAGATCAGATTTAAAAGATTAGAAAGAAGATTAGCAAATGAGCTTTGCTTTAAACAGACTTGTGTCTGATTGCCAGTTCTACCATCTATTACTCTCTCTGAGCCTTTGGGCAAGTAAATCTTTAGCCTCAGTTTCTCATCTTTAAAATGGGAATGTTAATATCCACCTCATTATAAAAACTAAATGGCAAAATAGCTAGAAAATGTCTGACAAATAGAATATACACATCAATGTTCACTGCTGATACCCCAAAATGTCTTTGACCCATCTCTCCTTTTAGTTTCAGAAATCTACATATGTATACTCTCTATAAAAATGTGTAAGGCATTTATAATAAACAAACTTAAGCTTTTTAAATGAAAAAAATAATCAGGATAGCTTATTTTAAAAATAACTTCATGACTAAAGTTTGAAATATCTGGCCTTCCTCCTGTTCAATCAATATTTTTCAGTTCTACAATCTGCAAAAATTATACTACATTACATATTCAAAATGTAAATAAGTTAATATGATTTTGCCAGTTTAGTTCTTCCAACTTTGGAATTAAGAAAACAAGAAAAGAGATTTTCAAAACAATGAGATTTACAAAATATGTAGGAATAACTACAACACTGAACTATTCACCATAGACTCCTAATTGGACATATTTTTTGGATTAAGTTTTTCAATTTTGTGAAATCATTTAAATAATATGTGGCTTTCAGCACCACCAAATATTATTTGGTACAGTGGATTGGCTCTCTCTAGTCATTTCATGCCTAAATTATTCAAATTACATTCTTATTAACTCTCATTCCCTTCTACAAATACCTTTCAATATTATCTCTCCTTAGAGGACAGCAATGTAGTCATTGTTCTCTCTCTCAAGTCGTCCCCTCTCTTAAATTCTGAAAATCGCGTCATATATCACAATCACAACATGTTGAACAGTTAAATATTTTCTTATCAATATAATGCATTGGACTCTTTGCTTGTGCAGGCACTAGGTTAGCCATGTATATTAATGCAGTTTACTGATGTTATCCTAGGGGCATATTATCTCTTTTTAAAGTACCAGGCATAATTTCTAAAAAGGCAATGACAGCATTCAATATACCTTGAATGGGTATGATCTCATATTGATTAAAATGATGGCCATTACTTTGATGAAGGCACTGAACATGCATAGAATAGAAACAAACATTACAGATGAGTCAGTGATGGACCCTAACGTTAGTCCTATCTGTAGATCTACCTTTCCAATGACATCGGAATAAAAATCATCAGACCAATGGGCAATCATTACCTTCAGTTCACCATAAGAACCTGAATCCTCAAGGCCTGTCCAAGTCTGTTTACTCTGGGAGACATCGGACACATTTTTGGTAAACAGAAAACAAGCATTTATATTCATTTTTAAAAGCTTTTGATTAATTAAAATTCTTTCAATGTTTTCTAAATTCTTTGCCACATCTTTTAGGATTTTAGTGAATAAAGGCATTTGAAAATATTATAGCCAGTTTTAACCCCTTGCCAGATTCTTAAAGTAAGAATGGCACTATCTATTGTTTTTAACAATATAATGGACAGCATTAAAGTCTTTAGAATTCAGATTGCACACAGAAATCGCAAGCCTGCTTAAGCAAATAAAGGAATTTATGGAATCATTAATTAAAACTCTAGGACATTATAGGCTTCAGGTGTGACTTGATCCCAGGACTCATGTATTTTCCAACAGGTGGGCTCCCTGTATCTCACTGCTGTATTCTCCATGGTGGTTTTACCCTCAGATTTCGCCTAGCAGCTCACTGCCAGCCCCAGATTTAAATACCTTCAAGTTGAAATACAATGGAAAAGAAAAAAAAAAAATCTTCCTATCTCTCCTTTAGAAATCCTGGGTGTAGAACTGATTTTCTTTGTTGGATTTCATGCTGACCTTATGACCACAGCAGCTTGGGGAATATGATGCCTCCATTGTCCAAGACTAAATCAGTGCCTTTATTTCTCTAGATCCAGGTATAGAAAAAGATTGATCCTAACACATATTCTGAGAGTAGTTTTTGTTCCCTGTAGGGGAACAAAATATGACCAATATTGACTAATATATAATTTACTAATAAATGATTGTCAAAAGAAGGGAAAATAATATTGAATCAATAGTAAGAAAGGGCTAGAACCCTACTATCATAGACTCCACGCTACAATATGGCACATAGCAGATTCTCGATATTTATCTGATGCCATCCCAGTAGTCTGTGTATCACAATGAGTACCCTAATGAGACAAAACTGAACGTTAGTTTGTTCACTCAAGTAACTAGTACATGATACTTAGATTTATTGAAGTACTACATAACTTTTTATAGTAATTTATTAAATGGGCTGCAATAGTGGAATGAACAAGGGAGAATGATGTGGATGACAATTCTACATAAAACTTGTGTTATGAAAAGAAATGTCTCATGTGGAGAAAGTTGTAAAAGTCAGAGTCTGTGTCACAGATTAACTTTTACCACGTTTCATCAATGGTGAAATACTGGGAATTAAAAAGGAACAGGAATAACACAGTGTGGTTAACATAATGCCTACCAAAAATTGTATCACTCTCCTTTATTTGTTTATTACTTTTCTAAAATCTTTTCTAAGTCCATCATGCATAGCTTAGTCTTTTCACCTGGGGTATGGGTGGACTTGAAGACCTTGGTCTTTCTCAGTAGGCAAAAAGAGACTGAAAGAATTTAAAGAGGGTCAAAATGTAATCTGTCTCTAAATTAATTACTGTTGACAGTAAAACAAACTAATCTCATTTTTCCTTTCCTGCTCTTTGTATGCTTTTGTCACCAAATTAGCATGCATTCATTTTTAAAATAATAATCTTACAGAATTGTGCATAATAAATGTTGAAACCCCTCTTCCAATAGCTCTCCACAAGGTTAATTATTGGTGACATTATGGCATGTTTTCCAGACTATATCCAAAAAGGACCCTTTCTTCTCTCTCTCTCTCTCCCATATCATTCTCTATGTATTATTTTGTAAGTAGTGTTTTTCTGTCAATGCTGCATCCTGAATAATCTTCCAAGTCAGTGCATCTGTGTGTGTGTGTTTTGCTAAGGATGTGTGGACTGCAATAGCTCAGTTTTATACTAATATATTTAACCATTTTCTTAGTGATGGATTTATAAATGGTCTCAAATTGTTTTTTTACTTAAAAAAATTGTTTCCGTCCTTACCTAATCACATGAGGATTTCTGTAGCATAGATCCCAAGAAATGAAATGTTGGACTGAAAGAAGTACAGATTGGAAAAATACTGCCAAAATGCTTTTAAAATTTTTGTATCGATTTATAGTACCAGCAATGGTGTTTGAGAGTGCCTATTTCTATACAGTCTCAAGAGAGTTGTCCTAGTCTTTTTAATTTTTGCCAATATAAAGAGTTAAAATGAAATTAAATTTTAAGTCTGATTTATCTCATTTAATCCTCATTAAAACCACATAAAGTATGTATTATCATCATCCCAATTTATAGATTTGGAGACAAGATTCAAAAATGTTTTACTTTGATTCATGTCAAAAGGTCATGATTTGGTGCAGCTAGTGTTCAAAGGCTAAAGGAGCTGCTGCCTAATTAATGGAGTAGACCAGAGGGGGAGGAAATTTTTAATCAAGAAATATTTTTATCAGTTTTTGACCTAACTCTATACAGCCTGCTATAAGCAATGCAATGAAGTTAAGGAACACTATTCTAATTCTTATAATTGGGGCTTCTATACAATTACCAATAACTTGTAAGGTAAACTTATACAATTCTCTCATGAGCCAAGGTAGGAAGAAGCCAGCTGTTGAGTTTCACCTCCCTTACAGGAGGCCCTGTATATCAATGAGGAAATCACTGGTATTTTTGTATTTTTAATAATTTGCAACTAATACCAATTTAAAAAAATGTGTCAAGTGAATACGTTAGTTTAAACTCCACTAAAGGACTCAGGTTCTTGTCAGATAATTGACACACACCTTGTGTAATTCCTGGGGTCCAGATTAAAAGTATAAGTGGTTATCTCTAGCATTCCACCTGTCCTTGTTCCCAGATGCCATTCTCAGGCCCCATAATGCGTGAGGTATTTCTTAACTGCCAATTAAAATACATTGAAAAGTGTAAAAATAAGCCTTTTCAAACAATCTATTGCAGAGATTCATGTTTGTTTGTTTGTTTTTTAATTTTTTTAATTAAATTATAGCTGCTTACATTAGTGTAATCAAGGGGTATGATGTGCTGGCTTCATATACAATCTGAAATGTTTCCATCAAAATCTTTAACATACCCTTCAAGGCATTTTCTTAGTTATTGTATGAAGACATTTGTATTCTGCACTTAGTAAGGTTCAAGTGTACCCTTCTAAGATGCACCATAGGTGTGGCCCCACCAATTACCCTTCCTTTACCCCAAATACCCCCCTCCCTTCCCTTCCCATATTCTTGTGCTATAATTGGGTTATAGCCTTCATATGAAACCTTTAAATTAGCTTCATAGTAGGGCTGAGTACATTGATACTTTTTGTCCCATTCTTGAGATACTTTGCTAAGAAGAATATGTTCCAGCTCCAATCATGTAAACATGAAAGAAGTAAAGTCTCCATCTTTATTTAAGGCTGCATAGTATTCCAAGGTATACATGTACCACAATTTATTAATCCAATCGTGAGTCGATGGGCACTTGGGCTTCTTCCATGACTTAGAAATTATGAATTGGGCTGCAATAAACATTCTGGTACAGGTGTCTTTGTTATAATGTGATTTTTTGTTTTCTGGGTATATATCTAGTAAAGGAAATATAGAGTTGAATGGAAGGTCTATTTTTAGATCTCTAAGTATTCTCCAAACATCCTTCCAAAAGGAATGTATTAGTGTGCATTCCCACCAGCAATGTAGAAGTATTCCCTTTTCTCCACATCCACAGCAACATCTCTGGTTTGGGGATTTTGTCATGTATGCTAATCTTACAGGAATTAGGTGATATCTCAAAGGAGTTTTGATTTGCATTTCTCTGATGATTAAGGATGGTGAGCATGTTTTCATATGTCTGTAAGCTATGTACCTGTCTTCTTTGGAGAAGTTTCTCTTCAAGTCCTTTGCCCATCCTAAGATGGGATCACTTGTTCTTTTCTTGCTAATATGTTGGAGTTCTCTGTGGATTCTGGTTATTAAACCTTTCTCGGAGGCATAACTTGCAAATATTTTCTCCCATTCTAAGGGCTGCCTGCTTGCTATACTTACTATGTTTTGGGCTGTACAGAAGCTTTTTAGTTTGATCAGGTCCAGTAGTATATTTTTGATACTGTTTCAATTGCCTGGGGAGTCCTCCTCATAAAATATTTACCCAAGCCAAATATTTCAAGAGTTTCCCCTGTACATTCTTCTAATATTTTAATAGTTTCATGTCTTAAGTTCAAATCTTTAATCCAGTGAGAGTATACCTTAGTTAATGGGGAGAGGTGTGGGTCCAGTTTCAGTCTGTTACAGGTTGCCAGCCAGTTCACCCAGCACCATTTGTTAAATAGAGTCTTTTCCTCACTGAATGTTTTTAATTGGCTTGTCAAAGATCAAGTAACAGTAAGTAGCTAGATTCATCTCTTGGTTCTCTATTCTGTTCCAAACATCTACCTCTCTGTTTTTGTGTCAGTACCATGCTGTTTTGATCACTATCAATTTATAGGAGAGTCTCAGGTCTAGTAGCGTGATTCCTCCTGCTTTGTTTTTATTTCTGAATAATGTCTTGGATATTCGAGTTTTTTTCTGATTCCATATAAAATGAAGTATTATTTTTTCAAGATATTTAAAATATGACAATGGAGCTTTGACAGGAATTGCTTTAAAATATATGTTGCTTTGGGTAGTATAGACATTTTAACAATGTTGATTCTTCCCAGCCATGAGCATGATATATTTTCCCATCTGTTAATATTTTCAGCTATTTCTTTTCTTAAAGATTCATAGTTCTCTTCATAGAGGTCTTTCACATCCTTTGTTGGGTAAACTCCCAAATATTTCATCTTCTTTGGCACCACTATGAAAGGAATAGAGTCCTTGACTGTTTTTTTCGGTTTGGTTATTGTTGTATATATAAAGGCTACAGATTTATGAGTGTTAATTCTGTAGCCTGAGACATTGCTATATTCCCTGATCACTACTAAAAGTTTTGTAGTAAAATCCCTGGTGTTTTCCAGATATACAATCATATCATCTATGAAGCGTGAAAGATTGATCTCTTCTGACCCTATGTGGATATCCTTGATCGCCTTTTCTTACCTGATTGCAATGGCTAAAACTTCCATTACGATTTTGAAGAGCAATGGAGACAATGGGCAACCTTGCCTGGTTCCTGATCTGAGAGGAAATGGTTTCAATTTAACTCCATTCAGTACAATATTGTCAGTGGGTTTGCTGTAGATGGCCTCTATCAATTTAAGAAATGGTACCTTCTATACCAATTTTCTTAGGTATTCTGATCCTGAAAGGATGCTAGATATTGTTACAAGCTTTTTCTGCATCAATTGAGAGAATCATATGGTCTTTATTTTTTAATTTGTTTATGTGCTGAATTACATTTATAGATTTA
>CAUYON010106326.1:0-15866 GCA_963573935.1 Arctocebus calabarensis | reverse complement strand
TTATTTTCTTTCCGTTCACTTCACATCCCCGCCCCTCCCCTCCCTCCCTCCCTCCCTCCCTCCCTCCCTCCCTCCCTCCCTCCCTTCCTTCCTTCCTTCCTTCCTTCCTTCCTTCCTTCCTTCCTTCCTTCCTTCCTTCTTCTTCTCCTTTTTCTATTTTGATTGCTTTTGGTTCTTCTGAGAGCTTTTTAACTAATGAGCACCTTACATCTTAACACACAAGTAATTGCTGGACACAGAGCTTTTTGAATTTTCAGATTCCTGGGAAGGATCAGTGAGGAGTGGTCTGGGTTGTTGGTGGGGATGGTTGGAATTAAATATAAACTATCCACTTTGTTAGCCTCAGCATGTGTTAGCCTTAGCACCCTTAGCATGATAGATTCATAAGCACAGAGAAATGGCTTCTGACAAACACATCATCATAGAAGATGGTGTCCTAGGATGGAAGTAGTTGTGAATGCTAGAATTAGCTACCACAGCTTAAAAAAATGCTAGAATTAGCTACCACAGCTTAAAACAAAAGGCTCTAAGTGTCCATGTATTCAGGAAACTGTGGAACCACCCCCTTCACCTTACTTAGAAGTGGCCTCCATTGCCTTCACTGCTGCCCTCTCCAAAGCCCCTCCACAGCCTAAGTAAGAAGAGGACTGGGAGAGAAAAGGTGACCTTGGATGGGAATTATGATTCCTGAAGATAGCCTGTCTCTTCCACTTACCTCACTGTGAAGGGAAGAGATCATGACCCTTTCTGAGACTGAGAAAGAAAGGACTCAAGAGGTGATTTTTTAAAATATAAGATTGGGAAAAAAATAAGTAAATATAAGTTTGGGCAAGTAATGGTGTGGCATGCATCCATCTCCCTTATAAGTATGTTGAGACTGATCCGCTTTTCTTTTCTAGGAGATACTAGTTATTGGACCATCATGACACCAATGCTCCAATTTGTGGAGATGTGTGATGTCCTATTTGTGGAGCAAGGGGACACTCCAGAAGATGGCCAGTCCTTTTGCTACTGTCCCATCCAAAAAGGCCACTTGGGTAAAGGACTCCAGTAACAAAAGGCTGGGGCAGGAGCTGGTGAGGAGTGGGAGGAAGAAGTCAGTGTCCACAGAAAATCTCTGATACTGGAATAATGAATGTGTAGGGAAGAAAGGTACCACAGGAAATAGGAAGCCCTGTAGAAAGTTAGTGTTTGCATGCCTGCCTCACAGATAGAACCCAAGGTCAGTTTGGTGTTAACCTGAGGAGCACAGAAAACCAACCTAGTGGGGCCTGCAGTGTCCCTGTGGAGTCATTTTATGGGGATATCTTATCCTCTCCTATCTCTCCTCTATCCCAAGTCCAAAAGGAAAGTGCAGGGGGGAAGAGAAAGGGAGAAGTGGGTAGAGTAAAAGAGAGAAGTGGGGGAAGTAAAAGGGAGAGTAAAAGGGAAAAGTGACACATATACTTATACCCCAACAACTAGAGATTGCTTTGTTATTCAATTACATTATTATAGAATGGGAGCTGGATAGGAACTTAGAGACTATTCTCTAACTCCACCCCTTCTTTTCCCTAAGCATGGCTATTAACTTCTCACCCAGGGAACCATTAGAATTAGATTATTTGTAATAATTGGACGATCGAACTAGAATGGTTTATGATACTCTGGATAGATAATTGAGATTTCTTTCAAGCATTCATGTTATAGACTAATAATAGCACTAACATTGTCAAGATCCTACATTATCTTCAATTCTTATACTACATAACAGCCTGGCAAGACATAGTTATCATTACCATTTCCACCATACAGATGAGGAAGCCAAGGTTCGGAGAGGTAAGGGAATTTGCTCCAGGTCTTGTAGCTGTTGAGAGAGTGTACGTATGCGTGTTTGTGTGTGTGTGTGTGTGTGGTGGGAATGAGGGAAAATAGATTTTTACTCCCTATTTTCTTTTTAAACTCCCAGACCTGCCAACCTGATACCCCAAATTTCTAGAAAACAATCTTGCTTTGTTCTGAAATAAAAGCAACCACTATTTATTGAGCTACAAGCATACATGTTATTTCATATAATTTGGAAGTCAGAGGGCTCTAAGAATAATGGATCTGAAGTGATTGTTTTGGCACAACTCCTAAATCAAGGGTTTGGTTTCTTACTCTTCAAAGCTTCCATGTCAGAAACCCAAAGTGTTAGTTTCCTATTGCTCCTGTAACAAATTGCCAAAAAACTAGCCACTTAAAATGACATAAATTTATTATCTTATAGGTCTAGAGTCATTATTGTGTTTCCATATGTATTGCCAGCATAATGGAGCTTCCAGCTTGTATGGCAACATAAAATATTAGTATTAAAATAAGAATAAAGTCCGGTTTCCTCGGTTCTGCCTATATCAAAGTACAATCTCTATGTAAGCTCACATTATGGAGAATTGGTTACAATATGGTTTCGTGGGTAGTAAGACCAGTTTACAGTATATTTTCCATTATATAAAAATGTTAAAATCTGGAAAAGAAAAAACAGTACTTTGTGCAGACTTTGGGATCAACTGAGAATACACATCGTAGGCTTAGTGCCATTATATAAGATGAAAAAGTTGAGGTCATAAATCATGATTTAAGAATTCCTGGATGTAGATATTAAATATTTATTTATATAAAATGAAAACTCTGCAGAGGATATTTTTGCTGTTCTGAACTTTAAGAAAACGCTGGAGAAAGCCAAACTGTGATTTAAGTTCTTTAAACTACCACCTTATTTTTTTTAAAATCTTTTTTTTTAACAAAATATAAAAACATTGCTATGAGGCTTCTTATGAACATAAAAGCTTAACCATGTTCACCTTATGTTTTAAATATTTCTGTATTCTTATTAATGGTTTTGATTTGGCTATTTAGGTTTTACAGTTGAAAATAGCTTAAAGCATTTTAAAGATCAGGTAGATGCTTAAGATAGATTATTTGTCTTATTCCTATAAGGACAGACCTTGGTGCTGATCTATGAGAGTCTGTCTTTGTAGTTTTCTTCAAGTACCTTTTCTTTTCCCCCAACATTTAGATTTCCTTCATAAAACTATTCTGTTTCCGGTTTTCAGGAAGTGTGCCATGGGTGGAGATATCCAACCCTCCAAAATATTGTTTGCTTTAGATGATTGGCTTATTACATAGAAATTTAAAATTTCAGTAGTAAAAATTTTTATTAAAGGTGGAATTTTGGCTGGGGTCAGGGGCTCACGCCTGTAATCCTAGTATTCTGGGAGGCTGGGGCAGGTGGATTGCTTTAGCTCAAGAGTTTGAGGCGAGCTTGAGCAAAAGTGAGAAAATAGAAAAACTAAAACTAAACTAAAACTAAAAATAGAAAAACTGAGGCAAGAGGATCGCTTGAGCCCAAGCTGGAGGTTGCTGTGAGTTATGAAGCCAGTGGAGCTTTACCCAAGGCTACAGCTTGGGACTGTCTCAAAAAAAAAAAAAAAGGTAGAATTTAGCTGAGAATATTTACACATGAATCTCTGAATATTTTAAATGAAGGGGTTCATTCTTCATATTTAGAAATACTTGCTTTGGGTAGGAGGCTATGTTGCTTTAACAAAGAGATCCTAATAAATAGTAGCTCAAACAAAATTTCTCTAATGAGCTTATTAGAGAAATTATTTCTCTATAAATTTATACCTCTAATAAATAACAGTAAGCCAGTTATTCCCAATCAGGTAGGTAACTCTTCTCCACAAGTAACTCAAGGATCCAGGCATCTTTTGTCTTCTTTTTGGGCCATCCCTTAAGATGTTGATTTGTCCCTTTGATGAAACTGGCCCACCACCTCCACATCCTACCTCACTGGAAGGGGGAAAAAATGGGGAGTGATTAGCTCCATTTTAAGGAAGTAGCTTGTAGGTTGACTATACCCATCTGTTCATTGGCTCATTAATAATGGCCATGCAAAGAAGACTGGGAAATGTAGTCTTTACCTGGATGGCATATGCTCACATAATGATTAGGAAATCCTTCATTAGTAAAATGAAGAAGAGAAGACTCTAAGCTTAAGGTAAAAGGCATTTGTTACAAGATATGTTCTTAACTTGTAGAGTGAGAGTCAAAGTGGTTTTATTTGGTTAATATAAGGAAGTCAGACATTACTGTGTCATGTTTTTGGGTTCACATTTTTTGATCCCATTAGGGCAATTGACCAGAAGATGGCTTATGTGTTACTAGGTACTATTTTAATACTTGTATAACCCAGTTAGCTTCAAACTTATGTCTCACATACGTGGACTGCACAAAAATTCTGACTTGCACATGTGTACTATATGCGAGAAGCCCCAAACGAGATCAATATAGGACGTTTTGAGTAACTACCATGTGCTACCCACTCTGTGAAATACCTGTGGTGAACTTTCTTAGGAGAGCCTTTGTTTTTTGTTTTTGTTTTTTCATTTTTCTTTCTGTCACCCTAGGTAGAGTGCCATGGAATCATAGCTCACAGCAACCTCAAACTCTTAGGTTCAAATGATCCTCTTGTCTCAGCCTCCTGAATAGCTGAGATTACAGGCACTCACCACAACGCTCGGCTGTGTTTTAGAGATGGGGTCTTGCTCAACTTCATCGGCAGGAGAGGCTTTGGAGATCATTTTTTCAGTTAACCACACTAGGGCAGGAACCTTTTCCTCAGAGGATATGTGGAATTGGCTTCCAGTCAGCAGGGAGCTCCCTCTCTCACAAGGGAGTTAATTTCATTTTCAATCTGTTTTTGTTGTTTGAGAAAATTCTTCTTATGTTGAGCCCAAATCCAGTTCTTCTCTGACACATTTCCTAGTCAGTTCTATTTCTATCTTTTGGAGCTATAAAGAGTAAGTTTAAGTTCTCACATGGCAGTTCTTGACATATTTGAAGGGAGTTACGTGGGTGCCTCCTCCCACGCTCTCAGCTTAATAAAAATCCCTGACATTTATTGAGGGCTTACCATGTTCCAGACACTGTTCTAAGCACTATCCATGTATCAACCCCTGTAATTCTCATTAGTCTTATGAAGTAGGGAGTCTTACCCCATTTCATAATGAGGAAATTGGGGCACAGACAGGTTAACTACCTTGTCCAGGTGGACACGGTTAAGTTTCCAGTGTTTCACTTGAAATGTTCCTAGACCACAACATAGGATGCTGTCTAAATATACTGTATCCTACTGTAGCAAACTGTTTTACCTCCCTTTTTCTGGGTCTTCTATTTCTATGAATGTAACCCTCAGGAGAATTTTCTTTCCTTCTGGGAAAAAAAATTACATACTCCATTGACAGCAATTCAGCCAAGTTGTCTTTGTATTTCAGGAGACTATACTCCTGAGTCTGAAAGGATGTGATAGATTGACCAAAGGCAGGCTTGATATGACAGCTAGTTTCAATTTAATATGATGTGTAAAGACAATGTAGTTCTCTTAAATAAGAAAGTACTTTGTAAAAAGAATATTTTTTGGAGATAGTCTTATTTTGTTGTCTGGGATAGAATGTAGTAGTGTTATCATAACGCACTTACAACCTCAAATTCCTATTCTCAAGTGATCTTCCCTCCTCAGCCTTCCAAGTAGGTGGGACTCCAGCCATATACCACCACAGCCAGTTAATTTTTTGGAACTTCTTTTGGTAAAGGTGGTTCTTACTATGTTGCTCAGGCTGGTCTCAAACTCTTGGCCTCAAATGATCTTCGAACTCTACCTCCCAAAGTGCTAGGATTACAGGCATGAGCCATCATGCCTGCCCTAAAAATATTTTTTTATAACAATGTGAAACAATAGAACAAATTAGAGATTATGCGAATGGCTAGAAATTTCTATAATTAAGTGCTATATCTATCTGAGCAGCAGTACAGGATAAAACTATGATTAAAGGCCCTAGAATTGGATTATCAGAATTGGAATCCTGATTGTCTATTAGCTGTATGTGACACTAGGCAGGTTACTTAATGTCTTTGACCCTCAACTTTGTCATTGTAATAGAGAGTACACACACACACACACACACATACGCACGCACGAGGTTGTTGGAGGATTAAATGAGAGAATTCACGCAGAGTGGTTAGTTAAGTGCTTGATACATGGTAAATAAATGTTAATTATTATTATCTGTAAATAGAAAAGATAAAGTCCAAGACAGGTTTTGAAGAAAGAATTGTCAAGAATTTTTGGAGATATGAATCAAAAAGTATAAAGCATTCTTAATATTTTGACCATGGAGGCATTTGAATAAAGTAGTTATCTTTGAATCATGGAGCAAAACTTGTCTTTGGCTGCTGCATATAAACAGGTTGGGCTTGTGGTGGTCCCCTTTCTTTTAGGTGGGAAACTCCAGGGTCATTGTTCATAGTCTTTGGGAAATATAGAGTTTGGTCATCATTAATTTTTCTCTAATTTTTTTCAGCATTACAAAGAAAAATGCCCAGAAACTTTGATTAGAGTTGATATAGTCAATACTTACTTTTTTGGAAAAGGTTTCTTTTGGGCAGTGCCTGTGGCTCAATGAGTAAGGCGCTGGTCTCATATACTGAGGGTGGTGGGTCAAACCCGATCCCAGCCAAACTGCAACAGAAAAATAGCTGGGTGTTGTGGTGGGCACCTGCAGTCCCAGGTACTTGGGAAGCTGAGGCAGGAGAATTGCCTCAGCCCGGGAGTTGGAGGTTGCTGTAGCTGTGTGACACCATCGCACTCTACTAAGGGTGATGGAGTGAGAATCTGTCTTTACAAAAAAAAAAAAAGGTTTCTTATTTTTCCAAAAATGTTTTATAAATGATCTAGTAGTATTTGTAATTGTTATCCTCTCTGCTCCTTCTTGGCAAACAATTGTATAATTTTAACTAGAGGGTCAAGTTATTCAAAGATGGTTTCCACCATCCTGACATTCTAGAATAAAAGAATGAGGAATATCTGAATTTAGTTTAGTTACATTTACTTTAGCAAATGATTTTTAAGTACTTACTGAATTTGACACTGTGCTATGTCCTTGGTTTTGATCATTCTCCTATCTAAAATGTCATCTAATGAACAGTGTCTAATGAGTTTTTTTCCCTTGCTTCAAGTTGATTGAAATTTTAGAAAAGTCCCTTTAATCCCTACCCTGGCACTAACTCAGTTTCAAGGACACCTAAAACTTAGTGAAGTCTATTAGCATAGCCTCCTCCTTAATTTATCTGAACTGATTTCACCTTATAATTCAACTACATCTTTGAATTTTGCTTTTTATGGAGCAAAAGGCCGCTCACAGCTAATGACTTCACACTCTTTTATTTCCACCTGTAATTATACTCATTTTGGTAAAGTTTCTGACTATACATAAAATGTGAATGAAAACCTAACTATTTAAAAAGTCATGTCTGAGACAGATTCAGGTATTCAGCTTGTTTGTTCAAGATTATGTTTACCTTTAGGCAAAGATTATGTTTACCTTTAGGCTCTGCGCCTGTGGCTCAACGGGCTAAGGCGCCAGCCACATACACCTGAGCTGGCGGGTTCGAATCCAGCCCGGGCCCGCCAAACAACAATGACAGCTGCAACCAGAAAATGGTTGGGCATTGTGGCAGGCGCCTGAAGTCCCAGTTACTTGGGAGGTGGAGGCAAGAGACTCGCTTGAGCCCAGGAATTGGAGGTTGCTGTGAGCTGTGATGCCACAGCACTCTATCCAGGATGACAGCTTGAGGCTCTGTCTCAAAAAAAAAAAAAAAAAAAAAGAAAGATTATGTTTACCTTTAGAGTGTAAATTCCTTTTTTTGTGTGTGTGTGTGGTTTTTGGCCGGGGCTGGGTTTGAACCTGCCACCTCTGGCTTATGGGGCTGGTGCCCTACTCCTTTGAGCCACAGGTGCCACCCAAGCCTGTAAATTCCTTAAAAGCAACAACTCTCAGGTATCAGCTTGTTTGTTCAAGATTATGTTTACTTTTAGACTGTAAATTCCTTAAAAGCAACAACTCTCAAATGGTTTGTTTTTGTGGTCCTTCCAAGGACAGAGTATGATGCTTTTTAAAGATAGGGGCCTTAAATAAATAATGACTGATCTTAAAATAAACCCTTAAAATTAAGGAAAGGAGTGAACCATAAAATTGGCAGCTATTACTCATTGTTCTATAAGTAAAAATATGATTAAGAGGACAATACTCTATTTTTTTTTGCTGCCTTTTTAACTCAGGCTGCTAAGAATCAGAGGTTCCTCCTGGTATTTTGTTTTAGGTGCTTGCCACCTGCCAGATTCTTATGGATTAGATGCAAGTCACTGGGTGGAAGAAGATATAAAGATTGTAACATTTTTCTGCCTCTTTCTTTAAGTCCATTACATTTAAACACACCTTTCTTTTATAAAAGAATCCCAGAAGAATTGGAACTTTGGTTGGAATCCTTGTGCAAACCCACAATGGATTAAATCTGAAAGGTTTGTAATAAGAACTACTGATAACATACTGCTGTCGAATGACACAGGACCCAATCCTAGCACCCTGCATTAAATTTATTGAGCAACCAGTGTTCCTGGAAGTTTTTTTTGTTTGTTTGTTTTTATTTTTATTTTTTCAGAGACACAGTCTTGCTCTGTTGCCCAGGCTGGAGCGTAGTGGTGTGATTGTAGCTCATGGCAGCCTTGGGTTTCTAGCCTCCATCTCAGCCTCCTGAGCAACTGGTATGACGCATATGTCACCACGCCACAAGTTTTTTGTTTGTTTTTTTGTAGAGGCAGGATCTCTTTATTTTGCCCGGTCTGGTCTCCACCTCCTGACCTCAAGCAATTCTCCTGCTTCCTGAAATGCTGAGATTACAGGCATAAGCCACCATACCTGTCCATTCCTGAAAGTTTTAAGGATATAAGCCTTTTCAGTAGAACACATAAGTAGTATTCCCTAAGTTTATAACCTTGATTTTGACAAGAATAAATGTACAACTTTCTCACAGACACTGGGAAATATCAATGTGTGTTGTTTATTGTTTATTGGTCTTGTCTTCCCAAGGCTGTGAGGAAAGGAACTGCATTTCAGAACTGTTTTGCATCTTCTGTGGCTCCTACCAAGTGTTAAGCACACATGTGATTTATCTTTTTTCCCCCAGATTGAACCAAGGTAAATTATTCTCTTCTACCTTTCTCAAGGAAAACTTGCCCTGACTTAATGTGATCTACTGTGGCTATGTTCACTTTACTTAAAAGGAACTTTAATCTTTGGGAGCCAGTTTGGGCAGATAAGAGGACACAGACTTGAGAATTCAACCTGAGATCCTGGAAATTTTATCGTCACTACTTACTATGTGATCATGAGAAAGCTTAATATTTCTAATCCTCAGTTTCTTCATTAGTAAAATGGGAATTTTAATGCCTGTCTCTGACATTTGCCATAAGGCTTTGAGGTGAAGAATATAATGTATCTGTTGAGATATATTTTAGGCTAGGCCTAAAAAAGAGGACTCAATGATTCACTCACCTAGCAGCAACTTTAATAATATTGCCTGTTGGTTAGTAATGAAATTGTAATTCTATAAATATTCTTGCAACAGGATTTATATACTTTCCTCCTGGTGTGGCTAGTTGTGGGTGGCTTCTTACCCAGCCTCACAACTGAAGTGTACTAGTGTTAAGGGAGGCAGTCCTATTGGCTGCCACCATCTCTTAATCAAACTGTATGTGACATATATCCAGTCAAGTTACCTGTCAGTTATCTTAAGATGCTTTGCTCATAATAGCTTAAGTTAACATGTATGACTATGGACCGGTCTGACATGTGTACCCTTTTATATACTTATACTTTGTCCTGTGAGAGATAAGTGAAATGAAAACAATGTTAATTCTTTAGGTAATTACATACGAAATAATGTTATGATTTGATAGATTTTGACTCATTCAAATATATTGATTTGATTACTATATTGATATATAATTAATATATAGATATATCGATATGTCATTGAATATATTAATTATATTGATATATAATATGTATATGTCACAGAGAGAAAAAAGTGGCCTTTGTCTCTCATTATTTGGTGTTTTATGTTAAATCTCCACATATATGCTTAATATTTCTATTGTGGAGCCAGGATTGTTGAAATTGGACTCTAATAACAGCCTTTTTGGCAATGCTACTCAATTTTTTTATGCTGTAATACATTTGGCAAAATTACTTTTAGTGACTGATTTATTTATTCACCTCTTCATTGATGCTTCTAATATTTATGACAAGACTATGTTTTGCAATATAAAGATTCAAAGGTAAAGCAGACATATTCTATGCTTAATGTGTTGAAATTAATAATCCCAAAAAGAAAATAAGTGCTGAAACAGGCACTGTATGGATCAAAGCTCCAAGCCAGGTGCTTAAACAAGTTTGCTGAGTGAATGAATATACCCAGGTTTGTGTATGTGTTTGATGGATATTTCCAAGTCCCCGAAGGGTAGCTACAGTATTATTTCTAAAAGGCACATAGAATTGCATCATTTCTTTGTTTAAAAGTTTGTGATGACTCTTCCTGTCCTGGGAGTAAAGCACAAATGTTTTTACATGGTTCAGGAGGCTCCATACAATGTGGACCTTGCTTATTTTTCCAGCTCCAGCTCCTACTACCTTCTCCCTCTCACATTCCATTCTCTAAGATGACACTGTATGTACAAGACATAGTGGCCTGCCCATGGCTGCTCAGTATTGACTGTTCTTATTTTTTTCTCAGTGCACCTTCTTGGAGAGTGGACAGCTAGAAACAAATAATGTTTTTAGGAGCATTAAAAAGGGGGATTGGAAGAAAAGAAGGTCAAGGTCAACAAGAGAATATAATATAATTAAGGTGCTGGTAACTAAGTGGATATTGTGATAGAGGTAAAAAAATTATTAAATTATTAAATGTATTAAGCTTTAGGAAAACTTTTTTGGGATTGGTTTTGAAAAATAATTCAGTGTAGTATTAAAAAAGGACTCTGTTGGATCTTAAGTTTATTGTTTCCTGAGATTATGATCTAGTTTAGAAGAGTTGCCAGATATTCCCTCTTAAGATATACATTGTTTTTTAAAGTTCCCCAAATGGTCATAGTACTGTTGTTAAATGTTTAGTTGGCTACAGAATTTCCTTAAATTGTGATTTTTAGTCAATGGAATATGATGACTCACAGAGAATGTAACTTTTCTGTTTTAGCTTACTGATCTTTATCTTTATGTGTTAAAAATCCGTTTCTATTGCTCTCACAGACTAGCAAATATGCTTTTTATAAGGGCAGAAATAAAGTTTAGTTCTGCTAACTTTTGTGTCTAACATGTTAAATTTATTAATAACTTGAGATTCAATTATTTAGGTCATGCTTCAGAGGTGAATAGGGAAAAGTTTGTCATTAGAGTTTTCCTATTTTGTTGTTATGATTTGGGTTGGACGATCCATTTTCATTAGTTTAGGGTAAGTAGATCTTTTGAAAGTGTTAGTATTTCACTGATATTTACATTAATTGTGCTTTATTTAATGAAACCATTTGCAAGAGGTTGGTTAGTTCATCTGATAACTATTGCCAAATTGGTTTGGGATGATATAAATACTGCATTGAGGTTAGTCTTTTATTATTAAGATATTTTGATGGTCAAAATTACCATTGAGTTCCAAACTTTTCTAATAGTAACAAAAGCATAAAACATTTTATTTAATGCCTTTATGATTTTAAATTGAATTAAAAGTCTTAATTTTTTGTTCATTCAATATTATTTTTAGTTAAGTAGAATTGTTATCTAACATAGGATTTAAAAATTCTTATGGCTGGGCTCAGCACCTGTGGCTCAATGGGCTAAGGCGCCAGCCACATACACCTGAGCTGGCAGGTTCGAATCCAGCCTGGGCCCGCCAAACAGCAATGACGACTGCAAACAAAAAATGGCCAGGTGTTGTGGCAGGTGCCTGTAGTCCCAGCTACTTTGGAGGCAGAGGCAGGAGACTCGCTTGAGCCCAGGAATTGGAGGTTGCTGTGAGCTGTGATGCCATAGCACTCTCTCCAGGGTGACAGCTTGAGGCTCTGTCTAAAAAAAAAAAAAATTCTTATGGCTGGATGATTATAACTTAACAATTAAGTTTAGATTTTGAAAAAACATTCAGTAATGATGATTTGAAAGTTTAGGACAAATCTTTTAAAACTCATAGCTTTGTAATGTCAAGGGAAACTTTGTAAAAGCATCCACCAAGTGATGTGAAATGGGATTATATGGGCAGACAATTGCTGTGATCAAGTTTATGATTATACATATAAATCTACAATTGGATGTTGCAATCATTGCCATTTGGGTAAAAGCAAATACTAAGTAGCTGTTAGCTGTTATGTCTTCTTAAGAAGCATTGTCAAGAACAGGTGGAAAGAGAGTGTCTCTAACTGTCCTAAAACAATTCTGTAAATGGTTACCATTTTCTTCCAAAAGTTAGGGATCCTATTGAATCCACTGCAGTTCTTTACATGGGCTGCCAACTGATTGTATAATTCATGCCACATAGCACAAAGCATGATTTGTGATGTTATTGTTACAGTGTGGTTACTAAATAGAAGAGTGAGAAATAGTATTATTTAATTTATTTTATTAATAGTATAGTATTAGCAGAGGTGCTGTAGTTGGGGTTGCAAGATAAACTACAGGGTGCACAGTTAAACTCGGGTTCCAGATTGACGGCATAACTTTTTGATATGTTTGTCTTATGCAAAAATTATTCATTGTTTATCTAAAATTCAAATTTAACTGGATATCTTGTATTTTTATTTGTTAAATCTGGTAACTCTATCCATAGATGATTGGGTAGAATATAGGTAACAATACAGAAAGAGATTTTGCCGATGGAACAGAATTTTTCCTTAAAGTTCCTCCAGAATCAAATAAAGAATATCTTGGTCATCCAGCTGGTAAGAATCATGTTGGAGCTGGGATTTGAACCTAGGTTATTAGCCTCAAGAACAGTGGTTGGGCTGGGTACGCCAGTAATCCCAGCTGCTTTGGAGGCTGAAGTGAGAGGAGTACTTGAGCCAAGGAGCTCTAAGCTGCAGGGAGCTATGATCATGCCAGTGCACTCCACACTGGGTAACAAAGCAAGACCTCATTTCTTTTTTTGTTTTTTTGCAGTTTTTGGTGGGGACTGGGACCCACCACATCTGGCATATGGGGTCAGCCCCCTATTCCTTTGAGCCATAGGCGCCGCTCACAAGACCTCATTTCTAAAAAAATAAATAAATAAAAATGAGCAAAAAAGAGCCATGCTCTATTACTACCTCTCATATACTGGTGTTTGTGATAATAAAATTAAGAGTAATTCTGATTCTATATTTTTTTCTGTACTATATTGAATTTTTATATCATTAAAATATATTTTTATTTTACATTAAGAAATTAACTAAGTTAATAAATTAGTTTTTTTCTCTAAAGTTGGGTATTTTTATTTGAATTTTCAAAAATCAAACAGATTTTTATTGTTGTATTTTAAGTGGTATTCATTAGTTTAACCAAATATCTTAGTTTGCCACATGATTAATAGTGATTTGCTTTTAATTTTCTTGTTAAGATGGAATTAGTGTGTTTATGTTGTGCAACTGGGAAGCAGCCATGGTTTGGAGCTGCACACTGATTTGCTTGTTTCTTTAGCTTGGCTGACCCCAATCTCTTCTGCTGTAGCCATCAATCATCCAGTGCTGTTTGCATGCTATGGTACATATCTTTTCCCATGAGTGACACTGGTTGCCTTTTATGACTTAGCTCTCATTAATAATTAGGCAGGCATTACATATGACATCTTGCAGTAATTCGTAATCTGCATTCATTTATTTCTACATATTAATGTATAACAATTACAAAATACTTGAAAGTGGACCCTTTTACCTGGACCATCTTTCATATAAAGATGAAAACATCATAAGCTCCATTAGTTAAAAATATGATCTTGAGAATGGTTCAAATGACTTCGCTTGATATTTCAAAAACATTATCTCCATTTTATTGGCTCTAATGGAACCTTTCCTCAGAGGAACACCAAAAAATAGTGTTGATTTAGAGCACTCAAGAGTAAAGAAGGAATACTTTGATTAAATAATAGAAAAATAAACTAGGAACTATTTTTTTATAAACAACAGAAATTTATTGCTCACAATTCTGGAGGTTTGGAATAGGACTTATTTCCTAATTTATTTGTTTACTTATACATATTGATATTGGACTATAGCAATAAATGTCTTTCAGAGTTTTTTCTTCAATTTACATTTTTAATTAAAAAAATCTGTGGAAAGTCTAATGATATTATAAGTGCTATAAAAATATGAATTATGGTGATATTTTTATCTTTAAAAAGGTTTATGATTATTTCTATTTATAACTTCAAATTTTCATGAAATTTACCACTATGACAATCATACAACTAATGTCTATGATTTTAAAGCGTTCTAAATTCTATATTAAAATTACAGAATTAGTAGGAAACCAGTTAAATGGGTGTGACATTAAAGGACCTTTAAAAAATTGTGGTAAAATGGATATAACATAAAATTTACCATTTTAACCATTTTTAAGTATACAGTTTAGTGGCATTAAGTACATAGAATAGTTGTTGTATAATCATTCCCCTACATATGCCCAAAATGTTTTCGTCATCCCAAACTAAACCCCCAAACGCTCCTTTCCCCATCCCTGGCAACCACTGTTCTACCTTCTTTCTCTGTGAAGCTGAAGGCTATTTTAAATAGTGCTAGAACTTGATACCCACTGTTAAGAGGGGCAATACAATAAGGTGGAAAAAGATTTGGGACCGGAGTCCACCCTATCGGTCATTTTCCAGTTTGTAATCTGGACCAAATGGTCTGATTTCTCTGAGTCTCAGTTTCCTCAACTCTAAAACAGAACTAGTAATTTATTGTGCTGTTGGATTACATGAGGTAATGTATGTAAAGCATCTGGCTCATAAAGAGCATTCAATAAACGATAATATTATTACAAATATAGGATGTTCTCAAAATAGTCTTTATTTTTTCAGTTAGACAATTTTTTTTAATGACTTCTTCAGGAGCCAGAAAACCTACTGTAGTTTCACAGTAGGTCATAGTGAATTCAAATTTACCTATTTCCCCGGATGGTCCACAATGTGTTACAGGTGAAATTTTTTTTACCTTGGAATGTAGAAGTTGCAAATTGCTGAGTTTTATTAACTGAAGTTTTAAAGCATACTTTGATATGTCTATAGAAATTATTTTTTTTCTATTGCCAGTAGACAACTATCAATAAACAGTTATTTAAGTCATGCATTTTATTTTTGGTCAGTGATTTTTAAATCATTCACTAATTTTTCTATTAGAATTATCCTGTTCATGAATAATTCACTATCGTTTTGTTATAATATGTAATAGAGAAAATAAAAGAAGATTCGACTGAAGCTTGCCAAATTTTTATTA
The DNA here is from genome assembly GCA_963573935.1 of Arctocebus calabarensis. Taxonomy (NCBI): domain Eukaryota; kingdom Metazoa; phylum Chordata; class Mammalia; order Primates; family Lorisidae; genus Arctocebus; species Arctocebus calabarensis. The sequence continues at coordinate 499 of CAUYON010106326.1, read as the reverse complement.
GCTCTGGTAAAACAGGTCTATTTATTTTATTTTTTTGTATTCCAGGAATCAAGTATATGTTAAGTCACCGAAATCATCAAGTTGTGCAATTTTTTTTCTTTTTCTTTTTATTATTAAATCATAGCTGTGTACATTAGTGCAATCAAGGGGTACAATGTGCTGGTTTCATATATAATCTGAAATGTTTTCATCAAACTGTTTAACATAGCCTTTAGGGCATTTTCTTTGTTATTGTATGAAGACATTTGTATTCTGCATTTAGTAAGTTTCACCTGTACCCTTCTAAGATGCACCATAGGTGTGGCCCCACCAATTACCTTCCCTCCACCCCAGCCTCCCCTCTCCCCTCCCTTTCCTTGCCCCTTTCCCCAGATTCTTGTGCTATAGTTGGGTTATAGCCTTCATATGAAAGCTATAAATTAGCTTCATAGTAGGGCTGAGTACATTGGATACTTTTTCTTCCATTCTTGAGATACTTTGCTAAGAAGAATATGTTCCA